>VZTU01015235.1:68882-86971 GCA_013400835.1 Zapornia atra
ATGAGCTGGGGAGCTGCTTTGGCAGGGGGGTTGGACCCGATGGTCTGTCGAGGTCCCTTCCAACCCCTACGATTCTGTGATTCTGTGATGAAAACCTTCACCGTCTTCAGATAGCATCTATCAGATACCAGGTTCAGATTCGAGTTCACTTTGACCTTTATGCAGTGGGTGTAAATTCCACAGAGTTTCCATTTTAAAAGGTTTCCTCAGAACATTTACGTAACTTTAGAAGATAAGGGTCTTCACTATGAAGGTACTTCCTCAATAAAAGGGAAAGAAAAAAACCCCAGCAATTAATGACTGAAGATATTATTTCACTATTAAAATCACTGAAAAAAATTGCTGGAAAACACCTTCATAACCAAGTTTATAGAACTAACTTCAAAGTGCACTTGTCACCCAGTGCCCATAAATTGACATATGCATCAAGTCGATATTATCTATTTTAAAAAGTTATTTCATTTGTGTCAGGAACATTCTAGAATATTTTACTAAATTCCCCACCAGGGGGAAAAAAAAAAAAAAAAGAAAAAAAAAGATAAAAAAAGATAAATTTTGTTATTATGAGAACAAATCCAATTAAGTGAAATACAAATTAAGAACAAGCCAAAAATGCATCGTCTCTTTCACTCAGTAGCCACAAAACCAGTTATCTTCAAGACTTGGATTAGAATATAACCATGGCAGGAAAAAGTGAGAGTAAAACCCTTGCCATTCTGCTATAATTACTGCGTCACATTTGTAACAGGGTGCCCAGAAAAGAGGGGGAAGGGAAAGAAAAAAAAAATTTAGACATGCTAGGAAGCTCAGCTGGCTGCCCTCTTCTCTCAGGAGCAGAGTACTGAGGGGCAGAAGGCCAGAAGACAAGAGAGAGAAGCTCATTAGAAACTACATTCAGCCACAAAGTACTACCTGCAGCTTCTCTCGCGCCTTGGTATTACTGACTTGGAAAGGAAAATCTCAGTTTTGAATCCATACTTGACTAAACCCATGTCCCAGGTATCTGGTGAACTTCTCTCCCCCCTGTTCTCCCTTCCCCCAGCTACTACCACCATCACATTCTCTTCAAGTTTATCTACAGGCAATTGGCAACCATGCTCCACTTTCAGCAACATTTGGCGCATAAGCGATCAAGAAGCATAACAGAACAACATAGTCCCCAGGCAGCAAGGGGAAGATCTTTCAGTGTGGGGAAAGATACAGAGAACCACCAAAACGAACAGGTTAACTGGTGCAGAAACTGATGGAGAGGGAACACATGGGAGAGTGGTGGTCAGCAGAACCCACAGAAAAACGTGGGGAAAGGTATTTTTCCTATCTCAGGCAGTGGGGCGAATGACCTCAATGGTGGGTTGCAACAACCCCCAAGAAATTGCTCCCAAGACACACAGGAGTGTCAAATGGATTGCATAAAATCTCCAGGTGCCTTGTCCATGTGAGAAAGCAGTGTCTCAGCCACTGTGCTCACTCTGACAGGAGATGCAGAGAGGCAAATTAAAAACATAAGGAAAATTAATAGTGAAGAAAAAAAAATTGATTTAAAAAGTCTGTTAAGAACCTGAAAGTCAATATTGCAGAGAGAAGTGAGGTAAAGGTGAAAGCTTGGACAGCATATTGTCCTGGTTCTGGCCAGGAGACAGGACACTTTTGCATTTGTGGAAGGAGGAAAATATTGGGAGCAGAAGAGGTGCACGGTAAAATACAGAAAGGTCTCCAACGCAAAAATCTCAGACATCTTTGTATGACTATTACTTCTGTGATGAGATAACGTGTCAGACACTGGACACAGGAGGGGCCATACGACAGAGGGTTGTTCAAATAAACTTTACAAAATTACTACAGAGTGCCTACTGATGGAATCCTCACCTGCTTTAGCTGAACAAACGTTAATGGGTAAGTGCTTCTCACTGGTCCCGCAGGTGACAGTTTGTCAAGAACTTCCAGCACCGTGCCCACCTGTAACAGAGAAAGCAGATACATATGAAGGCTGGTAAATCTCAAACCAAATGTAACAACTCACATATCCAGCCACCTCGCTGCATCTGCCCAGAGAGCAATCTTAAGCCCTTGCATCATCCTTACAGACACATTAATACTACAATACCGTACAGAGAACTAATGAACCCTGAAAGAACCGTTGCACGTGGAGCAACGTTTTAAAAATCAAGATGTTCTAAATTTTCTGTGCTTTCATAAAAACAAAAGTGACCTGTTATTGTCTAGTGATAGCTAACCCAGGAGTTTCTCACGAAAGTTCCATAACCAGCTACAACTGGTTTGAACAATTAAGACAGAACAACTGCATTATCTTAATTTTGCTACCGATTTCCAGTGAGTTACACTGGAATCATTTCAGGCTAAGCAGGGATGCAACGTGGTCCCATCAAGAGCTACCCAAAATTAATTCACTCTATTTAAAGTGACTTTTAGAAACCCTAAGGTTGTAATTCAGTGTCACGTTTAAGTAGCTGGACTGATTTTAGTGAGACTGGGAGCAAGGTTTAGGCTAGTTACATGCATAAGTACCATGCTGAATAAGGTTTTACATGTGCACAATTAAATTACCTTTTGTTACCATCTGCAATTTCTCTCTGTGATGATAAACTCATCTCCAACTCTCTCTCAAAGTCCACGATCAATTTTATGTTAGTCAAGATGCACACAATATGCTGTGTCAAAAGTAATCAATTGCATTTTGTATTTTTCATGCAAGCTATCAGTCTGTTCCATCAAAAGTATTGCCACTGTTCAGTGGTAATTACCTATCAGACAGTCAAAATATTTCTCAAATGCAAATTTAATTTCAAATGCTTGAGGAAAAAAAAAAGTAAAAAAGCAGACATTTAAAAACATGTGAAGTACTGAATTTTTGCAGAGCATACATGAAATTCAGGAGCACAGCAATTATATATCAAAATGGATAGGACTGTGCAAAACCCTGTATGCAGCAGAAGTCAGCATGAACCACCTATGTACATGCAATTATTTTTTTCAGTATAGTAGTGGCATGGGCTGGGATAGAATTAAATTGCTTCATAGTAACCTTATGGGGCTGTGTTTTGGAATCATGCTGAAATCAGTGTTGATAATTCAGGGATGTTTTTGTTATTGCTGAGCAGAGCTCACACAGCCTCAAGGGCTTTTGCGTTTCTCACACCGCCCTGCCAGCAAGTGGGCTGGGGGTGCACAAGGAGTTGGGAGGGGACGTGGCCAGGACAGCTGGCCCCAACTGACCAAAAGGACATCCCATACCATACAATGTTGTGCTGAGCAATAAAAGCTGAGGGGGAAAAGGAGGAAGGAGAGGGAGCCCATTCAGAGTTACGGTGTTTGCCTCGCCAAGTAACCGTTACACGTGATGAAGCCCTGCGTTCTCAGGGATGGTTGAACACCTGTCTGCTGATAAATAGTAGCAAATAACTTCCTTTGTTTGCTTTAGTTGTGCATACAGTTTTTACTTGACTTGTTAAACTGTCTTCGTATCAACCCACAAGTTTTCACACTTCTCCCCTTCTCATTCTCTCCCCTGTTCCACTGGGCGCCTGTGAGCAAGGGGCTGTATGGGGCTTCACTGCCAGCTGGGGCATGTCAGCCATGACAAGCAGCTAGGCATAGATATAAATGGACTTTTGAAATGGGTTTCAACTCTTTAGATAGGAACAAGAAAGCAAAAAGGAGGCCATTAATCATACAAATGGCAATGCCATCATGAGCTGGAGACTGGGTCACCATCACTAGTCCATAGGTAAGCATGTTCACTCTGGTAAGACGACTGTCAATCAAATGATGGCTTGCAAAATTCTGAATAAAGTAGTTTGCTCTTACGTTTTCAGTTTAAGCATTGTACCTAAAATAACAAATCAGCTTTTGTGGAGTAAAATTCCCCAAATGCTCTGGGCTGTGCACATCCTCCATTCCTTATCTTGTGCTCCTCCAAGGGAGCCAGTGATCTTAAAGCTATATGCAAGTCCGAGCAGGCCACAGGACAGGCTGAACTGCTGGATCTTGTACAACAGCTGTGAAGCAAGAGATGAGTACCTTTGTACAGACAATAACAGTTGGTTACAGAACTAAACAGCAGTCCTCCAAGCATTAATAGCCTTGGTTCCATGTGGACAATGAAATTATAAATTAACGTAGGCAGTATTGAGATGCTCAGAGTCACTTGAATGAGCTACTAACTGGCAAGGAGTGCTGCTTTCCATCTTGCTGAACCAAATATTAGCAGCTGGCACATGTCTGACCTTCTCTTAAGTTCCTGCTGCTAAGGAGGCTTCTGTTCTGTATACAGGTCAATGGCATAGGATTTACTTACGGACTGGTCTGGTAGAAGCTTATTTCTTTGAAACTACAAATTGATTCTTTTTGTTCAACTTTTCACTCTTTTGTGCTGTGTGTACAAAAAACAACCCAAAACAAGATCTGCTCTTGCTGCAAGCTCCTGTTGCCTGCTTCTTAGTACTTAGTGGACAATCAGTATGACAACAGAAACTTAACAGTAAATTGAAAAATTACAAATGCTGTCAAGGATTTTAAAAATTCAACCTGTAAAACAACAGATGGCTACTAATAAAATATTGCAGTAGGTTTGGGGTTTTCTCCCCCCCCTTCAGAGCACGGTCTTCAAAACCAAAGCGTAGAGATGAAGCATGAAAAAAACCAAACCAAAAAAAAAGCATAGCTTCAACAGGAATTACATAAACTACTGGTAGCATCCTGTCTGCTTAACACCTTTTTACCCCAAAATCATATCAGTGTTACCCGCTATTGCTTGAGCTTTCCACACCTCAAAAACTGACTACAATTCCAGAAAATAAAAATCTGCAGGTTGTAGTACTGGAATAGGCATTTTTTTGTGACCATGTCATCCTCAGGGCTCTCCAAGAAGTGACCAGAGACTATGAGCTACTCACAAGCCTGCGCAGTCACACTGCAGGCACTGAGACTCATTCACTTCTTTTCTCTGGTAAAGATGCTCTCCACATTCTGGGTCTTAAACTCCTAAACTCTGTCATCTTGCTTACATTTCTTGAGCCCATCTTTTGCTGTTCAGTCTTTGCCTGCCCTCACTGCTCATCTTCAACACTTCTCTTTTGCATCTGTGCAGGAAGAATTTTTCCTCATTGCCTGCTTTCCTGTCTTCTGCTCTTCTGTAGCCATGCCAGCATCCCCAGCATCTTTGAGTAAGTTTCCCTCCACCCCCCTCCCCCCCCCCAGGAAAACTCTTTAAAATAACTCAATAACTCAAAATGAAAAACTGCCTGATCTGGGAACAGCAGGGACTTTTTTCAAATTTATTTTTTATTTCTTTTCCCTCCCCAATTAGCCTGGGCTCCCTGATTATTTTCATCTGGGGCAGCCTATTTGCAAACCTCCAAAAACCAGGCCAAAGGTCCCTTTTCCTCCAGTTCAGGACCTGAGTGGCTGATCAGGTACTTAAGGACAAAATTGTCACAGAATATCTTGTGGGGAAGACAAAAAAAAAAAGAAAGAACTGCCTGCTCTGGTAGCTTATACCTCTGAAGTACACCATACGACTCTTGAAAATACTCTGGAGTGTCCTTTTCCTCCTCCTTCCTACAGAAATGTCCAGGGAGTTGGTTGACTGCAGTAGATGCAAAGCTCTGCATAGAGGACAGACTGGTGGACCTCGGCTGCATGGTGAAGCGGCACAGCACCTGCTTCAGCACTGACACTACTAACCATACAGCTGGAAGTTTACTCTTACCAGAGCTAAGTCTCAGCACTTAGAATATTCCCTCTCTGATATTCACCCAAATAGATTCAGGCTTCGCTCTGGACCTGGTCCCAGCAAGGTCTAAAATGCATGACAGAGGTGGGAGGACGGCTTTGACCTGGATGGTTTCTCCCAGAAAAGAATTCTGAAGACTTTCAGTGCAGATGGCTGTACATGTAACAGGCAACAACAGGAACATTACCACACCTGGCAGTTTAGACATGCCATCTGGATTCCTAAAACCGCTGGGTGGAGAGTAAAACATCTCTGCTTGTAAAATGAACAGGTGTGGAAGGTGAGAAGGTGCAGGAACAGGGCTCCCAATATGATGGCCAGGTCAAAGCTGCAATATTTGAGCAAGTTCAGCCATCTGACTCCTCTGTAAGACAGGTGTCTGGGCCAGGCACCCTAGAGCATTCATGTATTGCAGGCATGAAAGTTCATCTTTCTAGTGAAATTGGACAGCCCTATCTGAGAGCCATGAACGATGATAAGATGGGACAGCCCAAACCTGGTTGCTAGGCTACTATACCAGCAGCCTATGACAGCAGTAGTAACGATGGATGTACTGATGATGGTATATAATTAGTCACTACCAGGTATAAGCCAGTTCAGTGAAACCTCATATGGCAACCCCTGCTGTAAAAGGTCTGAAGATACTCAAAGGTTGATGAGAGTGATGTGTCTGCTGCAGCTTCAATGATGAGCTTTTTACAAAAAGTATTTCTGCCCACCCCACTTGAGTGGGTAACTTGAAAACACCTGCAAAGCCTTATCACCACCAAATTCAGCAACATTTCAGCTGCAGTGCAGAACAGATCAGATACACTGCTGATTGGAAAGATAGCTGCCAAATTAAAAGTACAAAATCAAAGCAGCATGAATTACAGCACCCAGCACACTAACTGCAGCAATCCTCCACTTCAAAACAATTTGTTTGTGTCCAGCAGAAGGACTATAGCCCAGCATATTCCAGCTCATACCTGTTGTCTCTTTGACTACCCCCCTCCTCCCCCCACCCCCTTAAAGCACCCTCCACACTCACTGCAGGAACCTAGTTCCCAAATTGGATTTCACAGAAAATTGTCACTGGTCCTAAAATGATTGTGTGATGGACACATCTGTTACATCTCTGTTACTCATCTGAAGAAAATTTAAACCACTGCTGTCAGACAGGATATAGCAAGGCTGAGTTCTGCATGCTAGGTTCTGCATGCCTTTCACTTGGCAGGAAACATTTAATTTCTCTCATCAGCTACAGATTTTCACAAATCTTGTAAGAAACTGTTATCAATAACACTTTGAAATTTAGTGAAAAGTTCCATATTACAAATTTAAACACTAAGATGTATGTAAAAAAGAGCCTCACAATACGTGTGTCCTACCTACAGCTTCAACTTCAGGGACATCACTAGCTACAAAAAACACTCTTTGCTCATAGCTAGCATTCCCCCAGCTACAATATTCATATGTGAGTTACCTCAGACAACTTTGATTCTGTTGTGTTAGTAATACAAAGCAGAAATGAATGCAAAACTTCAGGCACATGCTGCACATTGCAAAAAAAAAATCTTTCTTTTTATATCCAGGGAACATGTTTTCTCATTTCCCACCAGGAGCATGATTCCTAATTCCCAAGCTGTGCTCCCTCCTTCCTGGAAGTTTCCTTTCAAGGCTTTCCTCTTTATTTTCTATATCTAGACATCATGCCCACATAAATATTTTTTTGCAAAAAGCAAACATACAGCATTTTGGAAAGATACACAGCTTATTACAGATGTTAATTTACCTTCTGCAAGCAAACCTTCCCATAGGCAAGTTTGGGTGTTGTTGGAGGGATAAGACCTTCTGGTAACTCCTTATACTAGAAAAGGAAGGAGAAGAAAAAAAAAAAAGAAAAAAAAAATCACACCACCACACAATACTTGAATACATGCTTTAACTGAATTCTCACCTTCCACTTCACAAGTTACAAAAGTACAACTTCAGTTGAAAGTAGTTAACACCACTGCACTAAAGGGTTACAGTTGCACCTAGTCGAATATGAAGGTGTTGGGTTATTGCTGGGTGGGTTTGGTTTTGGTTGGGTTTTTTTTCAAATCTGACTTGATCACATGTGATAAACGATTTTTAATAGCTATTCGAGGTAACAGTAAAAAGCATAACGAGCTGCCAAAGAAACAGTGCCCTCCTGTGGCTAGAGCTTCCATTACTGCCTTCAACAACCCTCCCGCAGTCAGCTCTCCAGTCCCTTGGAGCTGAAGTTCACCTGTCAACGCGTGTAGGGCGGTATTTCTACCTGATCTTTCTTTACCAACACTTCAGGAATCATTAGCCTCTTGTGTCTTTCCTTTCAGTGTCACTATACTCCACCACCATCACCAACTGCTAATCCTTTTCTGCCTGGGCTGGTTTCTTAGAGAAGCAGGACTTGAGACTACAACCCGCTCCACAGTTCCATGAAGTCTTTTGAAGTCCCATAATTAGCTTCCCACTGGTCCTGATCTAGACAACTGACCAATCAATCACAGGGAAACAAAATAAGGAAACACTGACTGCTGAGCTGTTCTGGTTTACTTCTTGACCTCTATCTCTAGGAAGAACCACCCAAGCTCAGCAGAGAGAAGGGGCTGAGTGAGGATGTTCACCACTTTCTTGGACACCTTTGAGGAGTGGCAAGTCACAGAATCACAGAACAGTAGGGGTTGGAAGGGACCTCTGGGACCTCATCTAGTCCAATGCCCTGCTAAAGCAGGATCACATCCAGGCAGGTTTTGAATACCTCCAGAGATGCCACAAATTCTCTGGGCAGTCTGCTCCAGTGCTGTGTCACGCTCAAAGCAAAGATGTTTTTCATCTTATTCAGATGGAACTTCCTATGTTCCAGCTTGTGCCTGTTGCCATTTGTCACGTCACTGCAGCTCCTAGCTGTGTTTACTAATAATTTTGGCAAGAGGCTGAAAGGGCACTTTTCTCAAGAGATTTTACATTGATCTAATCTTGAAAGTTTTAGCACAGGCATGGTTTGCTGAGCAAATCATCATTTATACATGGTACATCCAGTATAAAACTCGTGCTTAAAAGCTCAGCTCTGCACCACGACGAAGTGGGGTTTGTTTAGTTGGTTTTTAGTTTTTTTATTAAACAGAACACAGCAATGCAATTCCCAAGGACCTTATGTCAAATCCTAACTATGGACTGACGATATGTCTTTTCTCTAAGTTGTTCATTTCTTCTTTGTATTTCAAAATAATCAAGATACTCAAGCTTAAAGAATTATATTCACCTAAGAGAAGTCAAATGTAGGAAATTTCAGCCCAAGCAGTAAAAATAACAGAACGCTTTCAGCAACTGAAAGAAGCTGTAAACTGAAACTCTTTATTACATTTAACAGAGGGAAACAGAAAAGGATGATTGGGACCTAACAACCCTGTGCAGCGCTACTGGCTTTGGGAAGAGTGGTTGGAAGGCTGCCTGGTGAAGGATGTGGGGATACTGGTTGACTGCAGACTGAATATGCGTCAGCAGTGTGGCCAGGAAACAACATCCAACAGCAATCCTGGCTTGTATCAGAAACAGTGTGGCCAGGAGGTCCAGGGAAGTGATTGTCTCCCTGTACTCAGCATTGGTGAGGCCACACCTCAAGTACTGTGTTCAGTTTTGGGCCCCTCACTACAAGACAGACATCCAGGCCTTGGAGCGCATCCAGAGAAGGGCAACCAGGCTGGTGAAGGGGCTGGAGAACTAACCTTACAAGGAGCAACTAAGGGAACTGGGATTGTTAAACCTGGAGGAGGCTGAGGGGAGACCTTATCACTGCCTACAGTTATCTGAAAGGAGGTTGTAGAGGGGTGGGAGATGGTCTCTTCATCCAGGTGACAGGTGATAGGATGAGAGGAAATGGCACAAAGCTGAGCCAGACCAGGTTCAGAGTAGACACTAGGAAAAAGTTCTTCACAGAAAGGGTTATCAGCCACTGGAACACGCTGCCCAGGGAGGTGGTTGAGTCACCATCCTTGGATGTATTTAAAAATGGGGTAGATGAGGTGCTTAGCGATGTGGTTTAGTATAGGATGGGTATGGTTGGACTTGATGATCACAAAGGCTTTTTCCAACCTTGTGATTCTGTGAAGTGTTAGCCTTGTAACACAGCTAACGTTGAATGTGGTCCTTAGTTACAGGCAACTTAATTTTCTTTCATCAGCTCACCTCAAAGTGCAACTGAATAGATAGACTGTTTTGAACCCACTGCAGAGACAGGAAAACTTCGCTGAGATCCTATGGATATGGAGTAAGCAAACCACATGAAAACAAAAAGCTGTGCTGTGACCCAACACACCTTAGGTTATGCTTGACACCTCAGATCTTATCGAGGCTGTCTCAGCGCACTAGAACACTGCTTACCTTTGCCTTGAAGAAAACAACTCAAAAACAGGAAGTTTGGGAATTTTTCTGGTGAGAAAAGCTGTATCAAGACAGAACTCCCTCCTTGAAAGGCTATCAAAAATATCCCCTCAATAGAAAGCTTAGGGGTAATGGAGAAAATTGATAAAATGATCCACAGCGGGCCTTCTACAGGTGGATATAAAGTGCTCAACCCCAGGGAAGTGTAATACACTTTTGGGAGATGTACTCCCATCAAAAAAATGTCTTCTAGAGGCATTGGCATGCAACAAGACAGTGAGTACAAACCTGAGCCCATGGAATCTGTTTTTAAGCCTCATCTGAATAGCCTCCAAAGCAAGTCTACTCAAAAATCCAGGTTCCATCTTTCACTTCACCATCTCCAACTTGTAGACAAACTGTACATTTCTACAGCAAAGGCAGTAGCCCACCTGCTAGCTGCAGTTTGTGGCATCACTAAGACAAGACGTTTTTATTTGGATAAGCATGTTCCTTCTCAGAGGCCTAAAGCCACAACATGAAGCTTGGGATACAGCCAGCCATAGCACTAAGCTGCAGTGCATATCAGCCAACATCAAGTGATGAGCCTGGACGACAGATGCTGCAAGGGAAAAGCTCTGTTCAAGCCTCCTCCATCTCGACTCTTTCTCACCTTCCTCTCTGCTCCCCCTGTGCCAGCACTGGCTTTCATCTGACTGAGTCAGCCCATTTGGCTTAGAGACCTTGAGCTAAAAGAAACAAACGCAGCAAAAAAGCAGAGCTGAATCATACCAGTGTCAGACCTCCACCACTATCCCCAACTCTGGAAGGAAGGAGGGAGCCATCAGGACAGAAAGACTAGCCAGAGAGGTGCAAGACCTTTCTTTCCCCCTTTGTAACAACAGGCAGTTAGGTTGGCCCTATTGCCTTGTTCAACTTCCCTTACCTGCAGAAAATAACAATTTCAGAAGTAACATATCAACACAAAAGGAAGGGAGTTTGCAGAGAACTTTGTTTTTCAAAGAACCATTCTAAACATGTCCTAGGGACACTTACCATACCAATGACTTCCCTCAAGGCAAAATATTTTTCTGTCAGATCCCCCGCTTCACTCAGTGGAGCATCATAGTCATAACTAGTGGGCTGTGGCAGGTAGGGCATATTAGCACCTATGGGATGGGGAAAAAAAAAAAGAGCAGTGAGAAAATTGTTTTGTTTTTTCCATGGGTGCCAACTTTCAGAATTCTTTCAAATTAGATTCAAAAGGCCTTGGTGTTTGGCATACAGAAACTATTCCTGATGGAGGAAAACATCTTTCTGAGCTCACAGTGCTCAGTTAGACATTCTTCAGCAATACCCTGAAGAGAAACAAATTTAATGTGTGTTTCAACTGTTTCAGAGGACTGAGTGAATCAGAAGTAGCCTTTGCAAAGATAAACGCAGTGTCAGTTTACATTGCAGTTTTGCGTGGCAGGGTTCTGGTGGAGAAAGGGGGGCTGCAGAGGTGGCCAGAAGCAGCCGGAAGCTCTCTGCAGGCCCCAGAGAGCAAACACCAGACCGCTCAAGGCCAGAGTCATTGTTGACCATTAACCAATGGTCACAGCGCCTCTGGGAATCACATTTAAGAAGGAAAAAAACACAAGAAGCTGCTTTTTGCCACCAGAGAAGGTGTAAGAAACAGCGCAGGCACCAAGGTCAGTGAAGAAGGAGTGGGCGATGAGGTGCCCCAGGTGCCAGAGAGAGATTCCCCTGCAGCCCATGGAGAAAACCATGGTGAAGCAGGCTGTGCCTCTGCAGCACATGGATGATGATGGGGAGCAGAGATCCCCTCTACAGTCCATGGAGGACCCCACACCGGAGTGGGTGGTGATACCTGACTGTGACCCCACAGGAAGTCCGCATTGGAGCAAGGTCCTGGCAGCAAAACCTGCAGCCTGGAAAGACCAGCTGGTGCTGCAGCAGGTTTGCTGAGGGGATTTGTGTCTCTGTGGAGGAGACCAGGCTGGAGTAGTCTGGGCCTGAAGGTTGCACCCCACAGAAGGGAGGCATGCTGGGGCAATTGGTGAGGAGCTGACACCCTGACAGAAAGGACTCATGGAGAGNAAAGGCCTCATGGAGAGGTTTGTGGAGGACTCTCTCCCGTGCGTGGGATGCCACATTGCAGCAGGAGAAGGGTGTGAGGAATGATCCCCCCAGCTAAGAGCATAAACCACTCATGAGGAATTGACAGAAACCCATTCCCTGCCTCAATGCAGGGCAGGGGGAAGAGGGAGCAAAATCATGACTAAAGTCAAGTCTGCTAAGAAGGGAGTGGTGGGGGCAGGTGCTTTAAGATCTGGCTGCACTTCGCATTACCGGACTCTGGTGTCACTGGGTGTGCAGTGCAGTGTCATAAATTAGAGAGTTTTCTGTCCTTTATTCTGTGCTGAGTCTGTTTTGCCCGTGACACTGATTGCAAAATGATCTCTCCCTGTCCTTATCTCGACTCCTGAGCCTCTCAATATGTATTTTCTCCCCTGTCCAGCTGGAAAGGGGAGTGGTAGAGCAGCTTTGGTGGGTGTCTGGCCTCCAGCCAAGGTCAAACCACCACAGTTTAGTACAACACACTGGAAATAGAGAACAACTAGTGCTTTTGCAAAGTGAAAGCAGGCACAGCGTATACTTTCACTGAATACATCACTACCTAACTCATAAACAGCTCCCCTACACAGTTAGTATAATTTAAAGAATTTCTTACCATTCCAATAGGCGAAGTTAGTCCCACCTATAAACATGTACCTAAAAAGGAAAAAAAGTCATCCACTTAAATCAGGTTTTGCTGAATTGGGAAAAAAAAATTCCCCCCAACTCAACCTCTACTGAACACACACTTACAGGTTAACGTTAGCACCACGTGCCAGGATTTCATTTAGTGTTTTAGCTATAGTTTGTGCGGGCACAACAGAGTGACGGTGCCCCCAGTGATCCAACCATCCAGTATAAAACTCAGAATTAACCTGAAAGGAGGAAGGGCAAAAGAGGAAGGGAAAACATGAAGAGGGAACAAGAACAGAATGCAATATAATTTGAGGTTACTGACTGTCAGAGGGAAGGAAAAGAGGCACCTTGCCTCATTCGTGCCATTTTTAAACTACTATAATTACAGCAAAATATACACACTAAGTCAGTCCTTTTCAGCAGATTATGGGTCAAATAAATTAAAGGATTGTTTCCATTTTATAGGGAAACTTTGAAAACAGTTGCTCAAGTAGCAAAGAGCATGGATTTCCTCGGAACTTGTCAACACAAACATGTTTTAGATGCTTGGCATTCAAACAAATGATGAATCAATACAATCTCTGCAGAACAGCATATACAAACTAGATGCAATGGAAAACAAATCTTTCAAATACTCAAACTGCATTCTAACCAATTTCACAGTGGAGAGAGATTCTTGTTCCCTGACTGACCTTTGTTAAAACAGCTTCCAGAGATCTCACATCCTATTGTATCTTTTGTAAAACCTAAAGGGTAGCTGAAAACAGGAAGCCCCACTTCCACCCACATACTTAAGTCAGTCATCTAATCATACTTACTGTTTCCACTGTTTTGTAAACATGTCCCTTTAGCAAGGAAAGAGTACTGAAACAAAAGCAATACCTTTTGGGACTAAAATACTATTTGCAGAGCAGCCATTAATGAGTATTTGACCAACACAGAAGCTCTTCTATTCGGTTTTTCTGACATGAAAATTCTGTCTGCATAAATATGTCCCTAACACTGTCCAACTCACTGTTGTCACCTTTGCTCTTAATCTACCACTGCAAGATTAGGAACAATACAAGAAATTTAAGCAAAAAGACATACCAAAGGGCCCATAGGTTCACTGCCCCTTTGAGCTATGAATGCTGCTGTGACGTTGCCACCTATAAGCAGATAGAAACAAAATTGAGTTGCTACACTCATGACTTGTGGAGTCTCTTTCTCTGAAGGCATTCAAAACCCACCTGGATGAGTTCCTGTGTGACCTAATTTAGGTGATCTGGCTCTGGCAGGGGGTTGGACTGGATCTTTTGAGATCCCTTCCAACCCTGATCATTCTGTGACTTTTTCAGTCCTTCATTTTACTGAAACAGGTGTCTTACCTCCCTTGCAATATCTAGCAAAAGCCCAGACAGAAAAAAGTAACTTCAGGAAACAGGAATGAATTGCAGTGTTTAAGTTGGGGAACTTCTTTAAAATACATACATACATGCATGCAGGTAGGTCTTTGCTTTTGAGGTGTATTTTTTGAAAACCCAACTTTTGCCAGGAATGACAACCTGGCAGCAAGAAGTCTGAGATATGTCAAAATCGCTACTTGATCATTGAAATGTACAGACCTGGGGTTGCAGTACCAAGACTACAGCAAAGAAGAAAAGCCAGGTAATGTGCTAATTTTTAGGAGATACGCACTAGGAACAGTATAAATTGTTTATTCATTATTTCATCATGTGAGGAACTGATTATGACTCTCTAGCTGGGTAATTCCTGTATGTTTGAGAGTGCATCAAATATACATAAATGCTAGGGATTTGGACTTGATCCTTATGGGTTCCTTCCAACTTGAGATATTCTGTGACTGTATTTCCCCTTTTAAACAAAACAAACAGGTTTGTCAAGCAGTCAAGTCAGTCTGTCTTGCCACAAACACACACACACCAGATTTTTTTTGTAACAAAGCACAGTCTCCAACCTGGGGCAAAATCCACTGTTGCATAAAGGCCCTGAAGAGCTCCACATCTCAAGTGAAATGGGCTTGCACCATCAGTTGTGAACAGCACCACCTCATCCCCAAGGTGCTGGCGGAAGAGCTTCAGAAGGGAACGCAGATAGTCATAGTCGCAAGCAAAGTAGCTTCCATACTCATTTTCTACCTGCACAGCAAAAGTTAGTTAGTAAAGCACCAGCCAATTTCAGTCTGCATCGGATACCAAAAATGTAAAGCCCAAATCCAACTGTCCTCTTTCTTGACTGCAATGCTGAAAATGTAATTTTTAACTCCAGACTTAAGAGTAAAAGACAACAACACTTCTAGGCAACTCATTCCTCTTACCCGTATCTTACAGTGGAGCAATTGTTATGTGGATGCAAGTAATTTTCTTACTAAATCACCCTCCACGTACAAATCTCTGCCCCAGCTACTTAGCAACAGCAATCAAAACAGTTTTTATTAAACAGTGGAGACCTATAACCCACCTTCCAAGCAGAACAATTAAACCATAGAACAGGTTGTGACATGATCAAAACTGCAACTAAATTTGACTTCCAGAACAGCTTTCAAGCTCCAAATCCAATGCCAGGCTCTCTTTCTGCGAAGGAATAACTTTATCCAATGCCTTTGTTCAGTGGACAGAATACACTGATCAAAAACAATGATGTTGGGCACGTTATGAAAAAGGTCTCCTATCCCATCCTGTGCCAACCAGGGAGTTAAAAAAAAATAAATTTCAAAGCAAAGCTTTTCTTATGGTCAAATACTGAGAATATAAAACAATTCACCACTCTACATCTAGAAGGAGTTTAAGATGAAAGCTACTCACCCTAAACACACAACACTGGGACATGCACAGCTTACATTAGGTGCTAAGATCTAAATAGCCTAAATTTTGAGGCCACTTTCAATCACAAGTTGCAGGCTTACTTCATACTGGTTTGGCTTCTATCTGCAGGTGTCCTTACTCCCCAATTTCCTGTCAGAGGGTTTCAGGCAACCGTAATGTATTGTGGTGTTATGTGAAACTCAGATGAAAAAAGCTCCACTGGTTTCACCTGTTGCTTTCTACAGTCGAGGGAAGCAACTTTGATGGAGCAGACAAGTGCTCTCTGAATTCTGGATACAGTGTATTTGGTTCTTTAGGATAAAGGATTTCACCAGAATCTTTCAGCTACTGAAACTGTTAAGGAACACCTGTGACATTACCATGGTGTATCTGCAAGAGCAATATAAGCACCCAGGCTGCTCGGGTTCACCTGATTTTCAGGACATTACCTGCACCATGATGATTGGACCTCCATTTTGATAGAGGTGACGCCTCATCTTTGGCAAAAGGACACCCATCCATCTCTCTACTGCTGCCAGGTAATCTGTGATACACAAAGTAAAAGTGTTCCACAACTTTTCTGCTCTTTTCTAGCTTTTGTTATAAATCATAACTGGGTAGGGTCTACCTAGTCTTCTAAATATGTAGAATACAACAGAACAGCATTTAACAAAGTGATGTGCTCTTATATTTGTTCATAAATGTCAGTTTACAATACAGTTTGCTAAAAAATAAAGTAGTTAAATACTGATGAACTTTGAATATCACCAGAAATCACTTCAACGTGTCTCACACAAGTTCTCCTAATACATTTGAACAGGAAAAGCAATTTGAATGTTGCTATGGGCACTATTTTTAAAAATAGACAATTTATCCCATGGTGAGCAGAACTGAAGTCAGATGCGAGATTTTATCTATCTATCTTTGTCCCCTGTAACTAGTTCTGGAATTATATGCACACTGACCAGCCAGGAAAGCCCCCTGCAAAGAGCAGCTGGTTGGCCACCACAAAGCCAGAAAAAACCCTCACAGCTAAGAGTAGCCTATTTTTTCTTCAATGGTGTGACACTGATTTCTCTGATGGCATCAATTTTCATGAAACTCATCAATACCTCGGAAACCTTCTACCATACTTTGTTCATTCTATATACTTCTTGAATGCACACTTCTTATTAAAAGCACTGCAGATTTTACCCACAAAATAACTTAAGCTGAAGTATGAATTATCTAGTCACCTTGCTGCTAAAGTATATTTTTCTAGTCCTTTTTGAAGCCTCTACCTGAATCTGAAGACCTGAGGACGATAGATTTCTTCTCCAACAGCCAGGCAGGAAGGCCTCCCTGGAAAAAGAAAGGCGATCACTTCAGTGACAATATTTAGGAAACGTAAGGAAAACTTAAGCCTTTTATCAAAGCATACACTGAGATCAGAAGATTGATTTTCTACAAGGAATAATGCCCATGAAAAAACAAACACAAAGTAAGCCTGTGTTGCACGAAGTCACTTAGAATGCATGGATTTTAATATGCTAAACCAGGTCTTGGCCAAAGACACACCTGGTGCTTTTGTCTACTAAGACAGAAAGTCTTTGCATTAATTTACCCTAGAAATGGGGTAACTCTTAAAAAGGCTGTACCATGTCCCATTCTGCACAGATGTAAGGCCCAGCTCTCAGGATAACCAGCAGCCCCGTGTCGTTCGCCAGCTGCAGGAAATACTCTAGATCTTTGTCACCAGAAAAATCATACACGCCCAGCTGGGGTTCATGGTAGTTCCACGGCACATACCTATAAAGAGAGAAGGTCACCCATTAAGGGACAGAGACAAAACCAGAATTCCAGTTAACAACTGTTTGCACCACACACCCTAGAGATCTCTTCAGATTAGTAAAAATCAAAAAGTACCTCAAGCACCTTTCTTCTGAGAGTTCACACTACAGAAGGTGCTAAAATTAATACTGAAATAAGGCTTAGTACTTAGCAGTATGTCTGCAGGAGTCTACATCAAAGCAAGAACTGGTTTTGGAAGTGCCACTTAAAACCCACAATGTCTAAAGTGTTAGTGAACAGTTTTGACATTAGCACGTCAGTTGCAAGTGGCATAGAGGTGGTAGCTGTGAAACGAATACTGTAAACCACCCCAGGAGGAGGTGGTCTGGAACGAGCTTCCCCAAAACAGCACATGACCCTCTGTGAATCAATCATCCAGCTTGCACAAGGTAACATCAACTAAGCTGACAGGTCCATGCTGCTACCACTACAAAGAACTTAAAAATGGCACAGAATCACAAGGTTGGAAGAGACCTTTAAGATCATTGAGTCCAACTGTTCTTGTCCTGTGCTAAACCATATCCCTGAGTACCTTATCTACCCTTTTCTTAAACACATACAGGGATGGTGACTCAACC
>VZTU01015235.1:91792-110850 GCA_013400835.1 Zapornia atra
AAAAAGAAAGAAAAAAAAGGAAGGGACTGTTTAAACCAGCTGGAAATTAACAGAGGGGACATATATATGGGTGCTGGGAGAAGGGATAAAAGAAGTCAGAGATGTAAGGGAAGTACGAGACACTGCAGACCATACACTGTCAGGACCCAGACTGATCTTCCTGCCAGACATCAAGAGGTGTAATTTTCAGGTCCATTTGAGGTTACTCTTTGTTGCAGCAAAAATTAATTACATGGGCAATTTCAGCAACTCTGTCACAAGCATGTTACTTAATCCCATTGTTCTTATTTGAGGGAAGACAGAACTTGCTTGCTAAGAAAACAATGAAAACCACCCACCAAAAAATCCCTACATCATCACAACACAGGGAAGTTTTAAGATATACCCCAAAAAAATAATATCAAGAACGCTATATTGGGGGGACACGGGGTGGGACACGGACCAAACACCACCAAAAAAACCCTTACCCCCCCTTTCTTTTCTTTCCCTACCATCTCTGCTTCACATATGAGCCCTTACTAATCACATCCTCAAGTGTACAAGGGAACCCTCCAACTTGCAGGTCAAGCAAAAAATAGATTTCAAGGGAGGGGAAGGAGAGATGGTCCAACACTCCCACTGAACAAAGAGCCCTGGCCTACAGAACTGATGCTGCCTGGCTGTCCATAGCACACAGGCAGGCTGTTGCAAAGAAAAGTTCTAAGCCTTGTAACAATTTAGGAAAAGAAAACCAAACTCTTTTGGGAATTAGAACCATTGCCTGAAAAGATGGCACCTCACATTGTTCAACCACTCTTCTTCCCTTGTCAAGGAAAGTTTGGCAAAAATAGAGTAAGCTGCATTTTTTTTTTAATCTGTGCCTTACCTATTGTAGTAAGTACATAACCAGGTAGGAGAGACAAGAGAGATGGACTACAGGTTTGCTACACCCAACTGAAAGCTGTTTGAACTTTTTTTTTTAAAAGTACAGCTACTTTACAACCATTTTTCTACATTTAAAGACTCCTGGTGACACAGCCTTAAATATTACTGCAGCCTAGGCTAGTATTTTCAAGGCTTCAGGGCAATATAACATAGACTGTATCATGTGGTTATTGTCCCTTCTCACCCCATCAGTCTTTTGACCAGAAATTACAATGCCTTTGGCAGAGCCCACACAACTGTTTCATAATCACCAAAGTTCACAGTCCAACAATTTATTTCAATTCTCATTTGCACACCGGGTTGTAAAGCAAGAGGTGTTGCCTGTCAGCGGGGAAGTGGGCTGTTGGGTATAACCTCCGCAGCTGTCCCAGTCTCTGCTGTTAGAGGTCATCCTGCACCACCTGCTCTCCCCTGCAGCTTTCTCACGTTTTAATTTTGAATAAATTGAGTAACAAGGGTTACTCAGCATTGCACTTCACTCCTTCTCATGTCTCCCAGGACTACAAACCACTCTGAAAGGCAGCAGCTACTTACGTCTGAATGGCATCGAGCCCTGCCATCTTCATCTTCAGCAGGCGGTCTCTCCAGTAATACTGGGGCACCCGGGAGTAGTGAATGCTGCCTGAGATGTAACGGAAAGGTCTCCCATCCTTGACAAAGCAGTCACAGTCATAATCAATCCCAAAACTCCTCTGAGGTATATTCTGCATACAAAAAAAAAAAAAAAAAATTCAAAATAAAACAAGCAAATGAAAAAAACCCCACCAAAACCCCAAAACAAACCCCACAATAGAATCTTTTTCTGCCTTGAATGACACAGAGAACAGTCTGATACTATATCTGACGGTGAATCGCTCTTCACTAGGTACATAGAACCCCCCTGAGCCTGACCACCAAAGGACTACAACGTATCAGCCAACCACTCCGCAATGGCAGGATTCAGTCCTACACCAAAACATGCCAGGTGCATTCTCCACTTTGAACAAGTGCACAGCATCATCTTTCTAGTGATACACACCGTAGCTGTTTACGCCAGTGCAAATGATAAGGAATTCATTAGGAGAGATTTGGTGTGTGCCCACACTTCACACTCAAAGCTTCAACTTATTAAACTGTTGGAAGATACAACCACAATTCCAATTTGCTGTTACTCTTAAGTCTAGATGCAAAAAGCCAGCTGAGAACTTCTGATGAACAAATGCCACATACTAAATCCTCCAGGGCACTGATACCTGTTTGAAAGCTTAGTTTCTAGTAAGTATACAATAGTATCACAGAATCACAATGATAGATCAGTCTGGCAAACTACTTAAGTCAGTCACTAAAAATTAGTAATTTTTAGACAAAGTTCTACTTTTAATATTTTTCCAGCTGAGCACACCCACAACAGTGAATTTAGCAGGTAAGAAAGCACTTCCTAGCCTTAAGAAAAATACTTTAACTTGACAAGCATGGGACTACTCCCCAAACAACCCTATGATCTTTGTAAGATTTAGACTACTATGACCAGCAGCAGTACTTCTTTTGCTTGTTAAAAAGAAGGAGAAACAGAAAACCTTTTTTTAATGTGTCTGACCCTATGTCTTTAAGAACCTTTATTTTCTTTTTAGGTTTTGGGTTTTTTTAAACAAACTTTAACATCTCACACCTTGCATCTCCCATTCATCTGTGGTATTCCTGTGTGGTGGTTCAGCCCCAAGCAGTGGCTGAGCACCATATGCAACTCCCTCACTCCCAGAGGAGAAACAGAGCCTCCATGGGTTGGGATAAGGGTAGTTGGCTGACAAAATCACTGTGAAGGTAGAACAATAACAGCCAATTACACTCACACCCAGTGATAAAGCAGAGTACCTTACTGACCTGACAATTACAGAGTGCTGCTTGATGGCAAGGACCCACCAACACCCTGACTCAGACTGTCCTGGAGGCACTAAGTCCCTGCCCCTCCCCAACCAGCCCCTTTTATGGGGCAGTGATGCCAGGTGGTGTGGAAACAGCCCAGTCTAACTCACCTGGGCTGGCTGCTTGTATAGGTTGACTCTGGCCTGGCCAGAACCAGGGCAGTATTATTTTTGTTCTCCACAGACCACTGAATAGTTGGTTGTTTGCCTTCATGTTCTATGACTTTGCACTTTATCAGCTTAATTACTGAGCACACTAAAAAAAATAATAAATCCCTTCAATGAAAGGCCAGTAGAGATGTAAAATCACAAGTCAGTAACTGAAATCAGTTAGTTCTCCATATCTATCAGAAGACAAGTCAACCAAACCTTGTGATTCATTGGACATTATACTAGTCCAAATGAAACACACCTTTTATAAGTGTAAATTAAAAGCTGTTGAAGGACACTGGCCTTGTTCTTGAAAAGACAGGGCTCAGCCACTGAGAATGGGGCTTACCAATTACAAAACTGATTACATGAAACAAAAGCAATGAAATTAGAAAGGCAAAAGCCAGATGTAGAACATCATGAAACCGCAGGTGACCCCCACTACATGGGAGCCATCCACCATCTGAGCAAATCTACCCAAAGGTTAAGTAGGGACCAACAGACCAGAGAGTTTTCATGAACCTCTTCTTTCTGCTAACTGCTGAACAATTTTGTTACAATAGTGCGTACAACTAAGGTAAAGAGAAAGGAATGGAAAGAGTGAAATTCAGCAGACACGTATAACCATGAAGCTGAACACACGGAGACTCCTGGCCCACAACTGGACACAATGACCAACCAAGACCATACTCTTAGTGCAACAAAACAGCAGAAAGGAGTCAGTGCAACGTGTCACAAGCAAAAAGAACATGAGTACAAAGAAAAAACAAACTCTCCTGAAAATTGGAGGATCAAAGGCTGCTATTAAATAGAGCAACTGAGCAAGGTAACACTCTACAAACCTTTGAAGATGACAAACTTCAAGGAGGACAACTACAGTGCATTGCAACTGTGATACTGGCATTTCTTCACAGAAACAATAAAGTTGTGGGAAATGTCTTAAATACACATAACAATCCAAAACATTCTATCAACAGCAAACAAGTGAAATTGTCCATGATGGATGTGTAACAACAGATCTGAGTTGATACAGCTCTGAGCTGGCAGGGAAACAACTGGAAGGGACTACAAAGTATTGCATAGAGGAAGCTATTTAAGCCCTGATCCCACAAACATGGAACCATTCTTAACATTATTTAACACGAAAGTTGAAATAAGTCTTGACTGAACAAAGGTATGGATGTTCCTGCCAGCTGTCCACAAAAGCAGGTCCTTACAGATCTGAGAAAACTGCTCTGGAACAAAAGTAACTCAAAGGTTATAATTCTCTGTGAGAAATTTTGTTGTTGTAGCAACTCCAGGCTGTTAAACCACAAGTAAATTTCCACTGCAGAGGATGCACAGTATCTACCATTTGCTTACTTTCCTTTCAATTCAAATCTAAGTGACATTTTGCTGATCTTTAATTTATAACCTGCACCTTGATTCCTGGGCACACTGCCTTAGGATGGAATTGTACTGTCTATTCATCCCCTCAGAAAACATTCACCCCAAGGAACACCGAGCAGGTGTTTCACATTCTTCGGATGGTTTTTACAGCACTGTGACCAAGTGCAGCATTAATGCAGAACCAAGTGGGTCAGAATGCTCGGACTAAATGAAACTCAGGACTCACGTGCAGCAACAGGATTCTGCAATTTTTGAGGAAAAAAAAAACCCAAAACAAACCCACAAAAAAACCCTACAACACAAACTAGAGGGAAGCATTAGGGAAAAAAAAAAGCACACTAAAGGCTTACATCCCTGGAAATGTAAGACAGCCAAAATAAATTGCTGTTGTTTCCCTCTGAAAGAGGATCTTAACCCCCTAACTCAGACAAACCCATCAAGAGGCTTGTGGGAAAGACATTTGTTCCATTTATGGCAGGTAACTGTTGAGAGATGTTGGACATCAAGTCAACTGTTTACATAGCTCCACGCTTGGGAAACAGGTCTGGCAAAGAAACAAGAATTTCATAAACCAAGAAAGCAACATAAAGAAGATATTAATTATGAAAGTTATAATCATTAACTGATTACTATTTAAAGGCTATGCTTTTAAACCTGTGACCATACACTTCCTGACACAGTATTATTGTGGAGGGGAAGAGAGGGAGGAGGCTTCCAGAGTGCTCACCTCATCCATGGCCCTTTGTAAGCAGACTTCCCTTCATGATCAGCTATTCAAAATTACCTTATTGTCAGTGCACAGCTCTACCCAGAGCTTGCAAGGGAAGCAGAACCTTTCTCCCAACAAATTTATGTTTGGCTCTGTCAACACTGTATACTCACGGTTGCGATACACAGCGGGAATGAGTTCCCTGCATCTCCCTAGAAGATGAGGTAGTGAGTGAGTCTGCTAGTTTGGTAAGTAGATTCAAGAGACACAAAACTAACCACACACTGTTTAGGAGGCCAGTTCATTCACAGAACACTGTATTAACGTCCAGCTGAAAATCCAGACACTTACAGGCAACGATGTAATACTGCACCTTACACGCCCAGAACTAACTCAGAGGGAAATGGGAAGAACTACAGAATTTGTCCTTTCTTAAATCAGGGACCAAGTTGGTTTTGCAACCTTTGTGCTCCTGCAACATTTTATAAGGCATTGTCTCTCAACATAGGAAAAAAGCCCCATAGCTTCAGCACACAAAACTATTTAACAATGGCTAGACTCCTTCAATCTCCAAGTTTACAAACCAGGTTATTTGCAAGCAAACAAATGTGGACACAAATCCTCAAGGAACCCGTTCACTGGTGAAGAGTTCTGGCATCTCTTACTTAGACAATTCAAGCACAGAACATCCCTTTTCTCTATCCCAAAGCTTAAAAATAAAAATTTGTAATCACAAACCACTCATTTTCTTCTGTTCCTTCCAAAAACCCCTCTTGGTATCCTTTCTTTGCCCTGTAGTGGTTCTTTTCTCTGCATCACACCCTCATCTCCCCAGCCTGCACTTCTTCCCCCTTAGCATGCATTAGGCAAATTTAATAGCGTCCTTACCTCTCCCACTCCCCACCATGCCTCACTTAGCCCTGTGGGCATAGGATTTCCCAAAACTGGTCAGATTCATTGTCAGTAGCTTTTAGTCAGTAAACAGAATTAGTGTGTTAAAACTATTCAGCATACCACAACAATAAATATCTGTACAAAAAGGTCATTAGAGGCATCTTTCTTGATAAGAGAATAGTTTTATTAAATCCAACCATTTAAAGCATTTGTTATACCACAATTTACATATTTTCAAATCCACTCTATTCTGGTTATATAATGCAATAAATACAACTTTGACAAAGTTGATGATACTATTCTATTTCAGTGTTATTCTGACAGCAATTAACTACCCCCCACCCCAGTGAACTGGCCTTTTATAGAAAGAAATATATATTCATTTAGTTAAGTCCTCCAGATCAAACACATTTCACAAACACAAATTACCAAAAATATTTTTTAAAATTACAAAATAAGCAGCAATTTTTTTTCATCTGGAATACTGAACACAGGTCTAAATCGTGCACATTCAAGTCAAACTGGAACAAGCATAGAAAAAGCCTTGAAGGACAATTAGGGATTGTTTTCTTAGAAAGATTTCAGAAAGAGTGAATTCCTCTTACTATCAAAAAGAAAGTTGATCTAGGATACCTTCCATTCTTTTTTTTTTTTAAAAAAAAGGCAAAATAGAAAAAGTGTTTTGGCATAGAATGCATCATTTGAAGTGATAAACAGAGCAAACAAGCTTTCAGAGATACAAAGTTAAAAAAAAAAACCCAAGAAGATCTAAATTACATTAAAAGAACTCAATAAATTTATGAAATGACAATATGACCACCCCTAAAAGGTCAGTATCTGTTCCTCAAAGGATTCACAAAGATCTTCAAAGTGGGGCATGTACAAACTAATGAACCCCTGGGATGCAAGGACCACTTCAGCTAGGCTTTTGCACGCATTTGGACAGAATGAGGGCAGAAACAAAAAGGGTAGGACAAAAAAAAAATGGAAAAAAAATAGAAATAATAATACTAGCAACTCACTGAGAAACTAACACTGTTTAAAACCAGTCCCACAAAAGCTTCCCGATAAGGAAACTTGCTTACAATTAGTCTTTTTAGAGTAATAACCCTCAACGTAACAAAAGAAAAGCTTCTGGACCACTGGCCTAGAGGGAGTGTTCTGAATTACTAAAGCCAGACCCCAGCTTTTAATTGAAGGCATGCTGGTAAGTAAACAGAGGGTATGGTATCAAGGTTCTCTCTACATAAGATCCTTCTTCACTACCCACCACTGGGAAAGAACCTCAGAAGGACCCCAGGCAGGCAGTGTTAAATACACGTGGAAACTTTAGAATATTCAGATATTATTGCACAAGCATTAAAAAAAACAAAACCAAAATTATAGGTGCTGGAAAACAGAAATTATCTAGTCTGGCAAGTAGAGACCCTGGCTGGTTAGGTGTTCTGCTTTCAGATTAAAAGAAGACTGACTTCAGCTCTTCCACCAACCTTCCAGTGCACGTGACACATCTACAGTATTTCTCAACACTCCCGCGAGTAAAAACACAGGATATTTGTACAGAAGAACAGGCTACAAAACCACCTTGGCAGTTAGAAACTGAAGGCAAGTTAGGCTGAAGGGAGTGGAAGAAGTGAGACTTCAAAGTTTTAACTTACAGAAAAACTCAACTTTTTAAATACCCACACACCTTTCCTCCAAAACAAGAACCAGAGCTGAAGAAAAAACACAGAGGACTTGTGTCTGGTTTAGGATCACACAGGACTGCAGGAAAAGACTGAACACAGCAGTTCAGGTCCTGCCATTCTCAGCCTCCTATGTAAGCACTGATCTCTTTTGGCCCATGCTACTCAGGTCATCCATCCCAAGAGAAACCCAGGTACTGGTGGGCAGAAAGGCAGAGCAAAGGAGACCCTGCGGCTACAGCTGGAGACCTCAGAATTATATTAATTTGTATTAAGCCCTTCTAGGGGAGAAGAGAGAGAAATTTGCCATCCCTCATTATCCTGTAGCAGTTATTCTGCTATATGCCTAGCAGACAACCAGGACATTAATGCACAAATTATGTTAAGAAGTCTCTACTGCAGAGTTGAGCCTCCTTAAAAAGGACACCATTTAATTGAAATATTAAAGCCTTAAACAAATTTCGAGCATTAACCTATCTGCATTGTTTGCAAATAGCATCTCCTTACTCTTTTAAGAGAAATTAAGCATACAAAAAATACACAATATTTAGAGAAAAAAAAGACTCAGCATTTCAGCTTTGGGTTTTGTGCTTACAGGTACTGTATACTGATAGCAACAGAAGTTAACTACAAGTTTTCTTTCTCATTTGCTTTTATTAGACCCATTTTCAGTAATTAATTACTAGATGCCCACTTATTCTAAGGAAAATGCCTGCAGCAAGACAGCTACTTTCACCCTTCAATATAAATCTCCTCAGCTTTTAAACTGGAAAAAATTAAATGTCAGGAACCAATGCCTGGCATCTTACTGTACTTGTAAGCAGTTCAGACTGGAAGCCCTACTAGTGCATGCAGTAGACAGCAGGATAAAGATATCCAGCCTCAATTAAAAAAAAAAAAAAAAAAAAAAAAAAAAGAAATCAAAACTATTACCTTCCATAAAACATGTATGAGTGATTTCACTACAAGAGATCAGAACTTCACCTGTCTGAAATTTGATAAGGCAGCTGTGTAATGGTTCATAAACAGAGGAATATGAAGTAGCTGCAGGACTTGGGTATTTCTAAACATGCACAGGACACGCAGTATCTTCATGATATCATCATTATCTTTAAATGTGGAACCTCATTAATAATGAACTCAAGTAATTAATTTCTTCAGTGTTTTACATGGCCTTGATTTGTTTCACAGGCCCAAGACACAGCTAGCGTTTACTGCTCAAACTTATAGCGGCCTTCAGCAGGTTCTGTTAACATCTTCTCTGACTGCCCAGGAAAAGGATTTGCTTTCAGAGCTGAAGAACCAATATACTGGCCAACAAAAAGGATGGTAGAAGTTTGTTATATGGAAAACTCCTCAAGGAGAACGCAGAATTATCTCTGTTATTTCCGCTCTGCTGCCCAGCCTCATGGGTATTCCAAAGTACATTGTCCCCGGGCTGACATAGACAAAGGTGTTCTGCCCAACTTTGTACAAGCCCACAAAGAAGGGGTTCAGAAAATAAGCTCCAGCATTTAGTGGGAACATTTGCCCTCCGTGAGTATGGCCAGAGAGAATTAAATTTATGTCTGGTCTCTCCTGAAGGGCCCACTTCGCAGCAATGGGCTGATGAGCTAACAGCACTATTGCATGCTCACTGCTACAGTCTCTGAGAGCTTTTTTTAAGTCCATACCATGCCCTGAGTAGCGCAATACATCTGCTTCAATATCATCAACACCAGCCAGGCAGAACCAGTCATCAGTGCTCTTTGGCGAAACAATCTTCACATTCTCATTATGGAGTGGCCGAATGTTAAATGACTTTAACAGCTCAAACCAGTTGCTAACATCTGATGTGTAGTACTCGTGGTTTCCTGTGACAAAATAAATCCCCAAAGGGGAGCTCAGTTCTCCGAGCGGCTCAACAGCAGGGCGTATGATCTCTGCCTCAGAGTCAGTCAGGTCCCCAACAATCACAGTGATATCCGGTTTCAAAGCCTTAACCATTCTCACAATCATGGCAAGCTTGGTCTTCCCCACTGTAGGCCCAAGATGGATATCTGAAAGCAACACCACTTTCAGGTTATTCATTGTTGAGGGCAGCTTGTGAACTGGAATCTCCACTGAATTCACGGTGGGAGGCTGGGAAGCATTTAACAGCCCAACAACAGTCAGCACAACAGTCAGCATGACTGCCACAACTGGTTTCATTGCTGTTCTACTGTTCTTGTTGACAGTACCCACCTTAGCTCCTCTTCCAGCCAAGAACTTGTAAGCCTGCTCTACAGAGCCTAAAGTGAAGAGGAAGAAGATAAGAATAATATAGGCCCCCAGGCAAGTATAGGCAGCTAAAGAAAAGAAATAGGGCTCTTCCGCAACAAGAAACAGCAATGTGAAGAAGCTTGAATGAGCCAAAGCTAGAAACACAAACACAACTATTTTCCACAACATGAAACACAACGAGCTGCCAGCAGCTGAAGACCTGGAGAACGTGGTGACTGTGCTTCTCCAAACATGAAGAGATCCTATCAACATGAGCGTATTAGCAAATAGTGCCATCTGCAACCTCAGAAGCCAGCGCCGCGTCCTGAGCTCGAGTTGTTCTGCCAAATAGCTCCGCGATAGCATCATGGAGAAGAAAACCACTCCTGCAGCCACTGCAGCCTTTGCTTCAAGAGGCAGTTGCTTGAAGGAGATCATCTTTGCTTCCTGACCCTTCCCTTCTGTTCTGCAGAAGTCTCCAGTAGGCAACAGTGTGGTTATGAAGGGATGCCTTGGGTCAACACAGCCTGCAACCAGGAACCAGTATCAGCCGTTTTAAAATATTACACACGTTCCCTTTTTCCCCAGATTGCACTAAAGGGCTGTTACTCTGTACATACTACCCTGGACACCCTGCCATGCAGAATCACTATCATAAAGACACAGAGAAGATTTCCTAATGTGGAACAGATCAGACAACTGAAAACAGTGGGTTCTGGCAGCCCGCTTCCAAGCTCCCTGCCTGCCTTGCTCCATGATTCCTCCCTCCACCCCACCCTTTTAATATGCCATTTCCTCATTACGACTTCCTTATAGTAAGTCTATGGCAATAGATCACAACAGTGATACAATGATCACAGGAAACAATCATTATAGTATCTGCAAGCAGTTATTATTGTATTTGTAAACCCCATGCATGTTCTTTGACTAAGCTGCTTCTGCTGTTAACATAGCTCGTTTTCTGTTCTTCTTCCCAAGCAGCTGGCTCCATTTCAAAAGCAGGAATCACCTGACACTATTCTTACCAAATCCAAGAGGTTCTACTAACATATACTACTACAGCAACACTGGAATAGCTACCAGATGCAACTACAGATGACATTATTGACACGATGCCCCTGCCTCCAGTTGTGAATGACTTCCTCAAAGCCCTCGAAATTGGTAGAACCACAAAAAAAAAAACCACCACCCAAACAAACCACATTGTGTTTTGCTTGCTTACTTCACCTACACATGCAGTTCCCAAGACTCAACACCTGTTTTAGAATATCCTAGTCTATGAGGAGGCAATTAAGTTGGAAAAGGATCAAAACATCACTCACTATGCTCCCTTTAAAAGTAAAAGGGACACCCAGCCTAAAGTATTTCTGCTCCCAGATTAGAAGTAAATAAGCAAGCATCAGTTATGCTGAATCATCCCAAATCCCCAGTTTTGCTCAGTGTTTCCACTCGTGCTCAGTTTGCACATGGCTACTTAAAATAAACCTACTGTTTTAACTGTAGTTGAAAAAACTTCAGATGGTCTTTCATGACATACAATAGAAACCAAGTTTGAGATAAACTACCTTATTTAAAGTAAGCATAAACTACTGCATGGCTCTCGAAACATTTCCTGTCTCTCAGTCCACACTTGCGTAGAGAAAAAAGTAAGCAATCATTGCAGCCAAAAATATCTCAGAACTAGGGCACAAAAGCAGCCATGTAGGGCTCTGCAGTGAGATTGAGCCCAAAGTCTGCAAACCCTGGTCTTCCAGGTTGCTTACCTGCAGCATATATTTCTCCAAGCTAATTTAAAAGAACATTAGCACCTCTGTGATGATAGGACCCCATTATATTTTGAGGACTAGATCAAGTTAGAAGAAGACCCTTTCCCTCAGTGGTTGGGTCAGGGAATTGTGGGTTGATAAGAGAAATCATGCCTGCTGGCCTCAGTTCCTTAAGGCTGCTCAGGTGTTAGAACACTAGTCTTAAGCAGTGCTATTGTATAAACATGCCTCTACAGAAAATAAACAAAGCAAGGAAGATAAAAGTATAAGAAATGCCCTACTGATTTAAGTCCAAAGTTCTTCTGAACACCAGGCCATATTTGGTCTGGACAATAGCAGTAAGAAATGCTGTTCAAAGCAACAGGACGACCCTATCCACTTTCTGGGGTCTGCTTCCTTCATACTCACAGCAGGCAAAGTTGCAGCATTGAGATCTTAGAATGTAAATCCTTTTCTTGCCCTTTGCAGATGTTCTATATGAACCTGATGTATTTTCATTTCCCTAATCCTTTTTTGGGGATCTGTTGAATACTCTGCACAAATACACCATCCCATTGCAGCAAATCCCTGCAATTCACTGTATGCTTGTAAAGTATTTTATCTGATTCGAACTAATCTACTCAATCCACCGAGTTCCCCACTTCTAATACACCAAACTTGGTGAGAATTGGATCTCCATTCCTCTTAGCCACTACCTTCACGATTTTCTAAGTCTCAGTTATAATCCCACCCCTCAGAGACCATGCTTACTGTGACCCCATCTTCCCTTTGCTAAATCTCCAGCACAGGGTGGGAGGGAAGCTACTTTTCACACAGCTTGAACCACTCTGTTCCAGCATTCATCAATGTAATACCAATACTCTGCTTCAAACTCAAAGCGTCGGTGACAAGGCACAGCTCCCCCAGTAGTTACAGAGAGTAAGGGTTTTCCTAGGATGCTGTTTAGGCAGCAATACAGCGTGCCACTGGACAAAGCAGCAACAGGGAAGTGGATACAGAACAAAGGCAGAACAGGAAAAACTCCTTCCTCTCCCTCCTCTCGAAAACCAGAGGAAGAGCAGGTTTTACAGAGGCCTTGCAAGATCCCCTTTCTCCGAGCAGCCTGAACGGCGGAAGGCGCACAGCTGGCAGCACCGTTGCGGCCCGCGCTTCCACTGGGCAGCCACCCTGCAGGCCATCCCCTGAAGACGGGGGCTCAGCTCACCGCCCGGGGTGCAAGGGCTGGCAATCCCAGCCCCTCCTCAGTACAAAACGGCGAGGGCCCAGCGCGACGGCAGACGGGGCCAGGAGCGGGCAGGCCTGCTCAAGAGAAGGAGCCGGCCCGCCGGCCCCGCGCCTCTCCCGACAGCTGCCCTTCGGCTCAATCGCAGACCCGGCACCTGCGGCCTGAGTAACACCGCCCGTGAACCCCAAATCGCTCAGGAATTAAAACAGGACCCAAGTCAATCGTCCAACACCGGGGGCGGAAAGAGGCCCCCTGACCCTCTCAGGGGCCTCCCCCAGCCAAGGGGCCGCACGGCCCGGCTCCCCGGTGTCGTCGCGGAGCGGTTGCCGTTAGGGAAGGGAAGGGGACCCGAGGGGACTCACCGCCGCCCGGACGAGCAGCGCCAAGCTGACCAGCGATAGTAGGAGCCGCAGCGGCAGCATGACAAACGCCGGCGACAGGAAGGAAGGAAGAAGAAGCGGCAACAGCGGCGAACAAGCTGTGTCTAACCCGCCGTCTCGTAACACGGCGGGGTCAGCTGACTGCCCCGACGGGGCGGGCTGAGCTTGCTCCGCCCCTCGCAGCACGGGCGTCCCTCCTGCCCACCGCAATACTGCCGCTCCGCTCACCCGCCTCCCTCTGCCTTACGTCTGTCACCCGTTCAGCACGCCACAAGCTGCATCCCGCCCGGGACTTGCCCCACATCCACAGAGGGGATGCGGGATGCCCCATAGACACATCCCCGCTGGCCTCGGAGGGCAGAAAGACCTCGCACACACCCATCCACCCCTCCCTCCCCCCCGCGCCGGAGGAAATGGAAGATGAGGCTCAGCCTGCCCGCAGGCGAGCACTGAGGATGCTGAAGACCGCGACGCTGGCCGGACGAACAGGAGGTGGGAGATGGCCCTACACCCATTTACATCCACTTCCTCCCCTGCGGCCAGTTTCCGTTGCGTGCGAGGAGGCTTTAGAAGGATGACCACGAAGTGCAGGGCGACAGAGTAAGGGGAAACACCCTAAAAGGGAAAGGAGCAGCGGAGCAAAAAGGGGTAGAGTGGCTAGGGTCGCTTCACATCCCAGTAATAGCCGCACTCTTCTCCACCAGTGCCACTCTCTCCCACGTCCACGCACACCCGGGGCGGGGGGCTCCACCGGGCCCGCCCTCCGTTCCGGTCCCTCCCCTCCCCTGCCCCTTCCTTCTGTCTCCGCCTCGCTGCTCTTCTCTCCTCTCCCCGTTACGGCGACGTGGTGGCCGGTCGGCGGCCGAAGCCGTAGCCATGTGGCTGGCGCTGGCGGCCTTGGTAGCGGTGGCCGGAGCGCAGTATGAGCGCTACAGCTTCCGCAGCTTCCCGCGGGACGAGCTCATGCCACTGGAGTCCGCGTACCGCTACGGCCTGGACCAGTACAGCACCGAGAACTGGCCCGAGAGCGTCAACTATCTGGAGGTCAGCATGAGGCTCTACCGCCTGCTGCGGGACAGCGAGGCCTTCTGCCACCGCAATTGCAGCACCGCCGGGCACCCCCTCGCCCCCAGCACTGCCGGGGGAGCGCTGGCCGAGCTGCGCTTCCTGTCCGGGGTGCTGCGGCGGGCGCAGTGCCTGCGGCGCTGCAAGCAGGGGCTGCCCGCTTTCCGCCAGGCCCAGCCCGGCCGCGACCTGCTGGAGGAATTCCAGCGCCGGGAGCCCTACAAGTACCTACAGTTCGCCTACTTCAAGGTGAGGCCCGACCCGTCATCCCTCTTCCTTTCCCATCTCTCTGTACCGACTCCACTCTTCCTTCCCCCCTGGACTCATCTCCCCAGAGTCTTGCTTGGTGTTGTGTCATCCTCCAGCCAAACTATTGTCATGGTGGAGGTGACAGCATGGCATGTCCTTGCACAGCCTCGACAGATGTGGGTGCCTCGTGCCCGGTGCTGGAAAAGCCTGCCCATGTGCTGACCCCTCACCTGGCCCTCAGAGCAGGTTACTCTGGGCTGTAGCCTCCTGTGTGTGAGTTTAGCTACTGATTGTTGTCCATCCCATCTCTATTTCTCCCGCTCTGTGGTTGGGCCCCTCCAGTCCCTGCCCGCCTGGACTGTTGACTTTGCACACCATCATCATAATCATCTTCTCTCCAGCAAGATCCTCTCCCTTCCTCCCACCCACCTCATGTGACTCACACTGGGACCACTGTGGGCCTTTTCCCCTGCTTGCCCATACAGTACCATCTAGCTTGCTCTTAATCAGTTTTTTCCCACAACTTACCCATCATGCCCCCTTGATTAGCCCATACAGTTCTTCCCAAAGCCCCAGCCACTGGACCTCCTTGTCTTGTAGTTCTTCTGTTCTCACCCCTGCCCTGCTTATATTTCCATCTTACATTCTTCTAACCTTCTCTGACTCCTTCAGACCCTTTCTGTCCCTGCTGTGCTCTTCCAAGCACTCTTTGCTACTTCCTCTCCCTCAGCATGTCTCATCTTCCTTGCCTGCTGTCTTCTGGTCCAGTTCTTACAGGTGCAGCAGCTCCCAGCTCGTGACTCTCAGAGAGCCTGATGCCTGCAAAACTCCTGTGTTGTTACAGCCGCGGGAAGGCAGAAAGCAGTAACTGGCTGCTGAAGTGTGACACTAATGCTGCCCCTGGAATGGTATACACTTTTTGTTCTTGGGTCAACCAAGACTGGGGACATAGATCTCTTTTAACAAATTCCGTCCCATTTTTCTGTCTTCTTGTCCTGTCCGGGACCTAACTGATGATTTTCTCCCTCCGTCTCATCTTCATCATCTGCTCTCTAAATCAAGGTCTGTCCCTCATGCCATTCTTCAGATACTGCAGGCACTCCTTGCATTCTCAAAGCCATGTACTGATAGTGACATCATATCGCCACAAATGTCTCCATTTCTTGTGTTGCTTTAACTATTCATCCCCCCAACCTGTGGAATCTACAAAGTTTGGAACGTATGGATCACAGCAGAAACCATTCCTGCTTACTGTTTCTGATACACTTAGGTAACTGGCAGGTAGGGATGTGAGAGGGAAACTGGAGAAATCCTTCCCTCTCCCTTTCAGTCATGTTTTTCAGTCACGTTTGCAGTAGGTTTACGTGGTGCTGTCTGGTGTGTTTGCCTTTAGCGTCCATTGCTTGTATTGTCTGTATTCGTAGATTGTAGTTCAGCTCTAAGCAGTTTTCACTCAGCTCAGAATGTTCAGAATGGACCTTATAGAGCTACAAACTGCTGCGTACAAAGGACTTTTTCCTAGCTGGTGGTTTTCCTAAGAAAGGAGTGTCTCTTCTCACACCAGCACTCCCCCCCACACACATACACACTGCCAGCAGCATTTATAACACAGGAGGAAGGCAGAGGGAAACGCTTTATGTTGGTTTTTAGAGTGATCATGTGTTTATTCAGGTGGGCTCAACAGTGAAATCTTGCCACGTCTTAGATCGTGGGAGTAGATGTTTCTGTGCTGCTGCTGTCTCCTCTGGAGGGAGCCTTCTCGTAGCTACTGAGTTCGCTTAGGAATGTGTTTCTACAAAACTTTCTTGGGTTTCGTTTAGGATTTGGAGTGGTTTCTTTGTTTCTTTCCCCCCACCCCGTGTCGAAAGTTGAAACTAAGAGCAAATACTGGACTAAGCAAAAATGAGGGACCTGTCAGCCTACCAGCAAACAGGGTTAAAGCTTAAAGAACAAAAGAAACCAGGCATTTGACGAAAGTGCAGCTGAAGTTTCCCTGCGAGTTTAGCACTGTCAGGGCCGACTGGAGGCGCATAGTTTTGGGACAGCTGGGAAAGGCATCTGGCTGCATTCCAGCGCGGGTACATTGCAGTGGCACAGCAGCAGGAAGAGCTCCTGTTGGGCTGACGTCTTTCTTCAGTGTAGTTGTTTTCTGAAACGAAAGGGCACGTTTTATGGGTGCAGGGAGAAGAGTGCATGCACATACGTGCCGGTGCTTTTGCTCATGGTTTTATATGTAAACTGCCAGAAGCTCTTTCAGATGTGAGGTGGAACCTTGTACCGCCCACACATCAGCATGCTGAACAGATTGATATGGATCTTGGCTTACAAGGGAAAAGGTTTTACGTCTCACAAATACTTAGGAATTTTCCTGTCTCTGTTGCTCTTCCTGAATACGTGCACATAAACTATATAATTTGTCCAAATGTGTAAATACATACAATCAAAAATGTAAATCCATACACCCAGAAGTGCATGTGTTTGGCACATGCAATTGAAAATACAGCATAGCTGGTAGCCAGGTATCTGGCGCTTTGTCTCTAACGGGCTTTAAAATCAGTTTTGAAATGACACAGGAAATTACTTAGTACATTGGGTCACAAGTATGGAGGGAAGTCCTTGTTGTTTGCTCTAACTTGGTACAGGCATCAGGATGATACGTTCTTATAACATTATCTTCTGTGCCACTAGACAAATAAGTGACATAAGCACCATGTAGACGTGGTAGGTGATGACCCCTGCCCAGTATCCATAGGTTAGCATCAGTAATGGCTATGAGACCAGTCCCAAAAAGGAGCAGCAGTATACTTGCGTGCCTTCTCAGCTTAATGATCAGGGGAGGGGGAAGGGTAAAGAACAAAACAGATGCTGTTTGCAACAATAACCAGTTCTTAAAATAGAATTTTAAAAAACCCAAATATTACTCATGATGCAGTAGTACAACGGAGGAGAATTATATTAGTTTAACTGAACTATCTGCTGAGACTGGTTTTAGTAGAAGTCAGTTTTGGGATATAAAGGCTGCAGGAAAATTCATTGACAAAACCAGAAAATTTGAAATTTTTTTTTCCAATTACCCTTCAGGCTAATAACCTCCCAAAAGCCATTGCAGCAGCTCACACATTTCTTCTGAAGCATCCAGATGATGAAATGATGCAAAGAAATATGGCCTACTATAAGAGCATACCTGATGCTGAGGAGCATATTAAAGACTTGGAGACAAAGCCCTATGAGGTATGCTTTTTATTCAGAGCCTGGTCTTTTTGAACTGTTCTGTTACTTCTCCTATTGTGTGAGATTCAAGGGTGTCATGTGCTTACGTGTTTCCAGTTCTTACTCTTCTTTCCCTCTTGCTGTCTTCTCCAGTCATCTCTGTTCTGCCTTTTTGATGCATTCAATAATTCTGACCTCTTGTGCTTTTCACTGTTCCATAAGTCACAGTGAATCACAGACAGTGGCATACCTGAAAGCCTCTACATGCAATTTACTACTGGAGCTAGGCATGTACATAGTTAGTTACTCAAATACATGAGTGCTGTAGCAGCACAGTTTAAAATAACTAGGCCATTTGGTGTTCATATTAAATTGAAAGTCTATTGGCGTCTGTGCTTAAGAATCACACTGTTCCCTCTGTTCAGCAGGTTTTTCTGTTGATTTGAAATAGAATTAAGTACACTACTCTCTACAAAATTCCCAGTAAAATCCATTAGCTACCTGTATCCCTTGTCCTGATGCTCACTGGGTAGGAGTTAATAGTTTATGTAGTAATTTAGAAATGCAGCAACATCATTCACCATATTTTAATTTATACACAGCTGTCTGTAGATCAGTTACTGTTGTTTGTCATTCCTGCCATTTTTTTAGACTCTCTTTGTCAGGGCTGTGAGAGCATACAATGGTGACAACTGGAGAACATCCATCTCAGACATGGAACTGGCTCTTCCTGATTTCTTCAAAGCCTACGATGACTGTATAGCAGCCTGTGAAGGCTCCAGAGAGATCAAAGATTTTAAAGACTTCTATCTCTCCATTGCAGGTGAGCGGCTAGGAAACAGTAAGGAAGTGTCCCAAAAGTACATTTCAGTTTATCTGAAGGATTGGCTACCAAAGTCCTTCCTGTTCCTTGGTTTACTTTCTGTGTGAAATGCACATGGTGTCCCCTGCACAGTCTGGGCTAGTGCAAGTTCTAGATTGTGTGAAAACTGCTTGAATACTGGTTNCCGTGAATGTGGGTTTACCTTTTTTTTTTTTTTTTTTTAAAAAAAGGCACATAAATGAGGGCTGTCAGAAAATCAGAGCAGACAGTTCCTAAGTTAACATGGAAATTTAAGTGTGTATCAGAATACAAGACAAGCATAAGTAATTACAACTAATCCATCCAGCTTCCAGTCAGATCTCTTTACCTTAATTTCAATATGGTTTTGGGCACCTTTGAGGCTCAGTGGTTAGCCTGCCCTAACAATCTGCTTTGTGGTTTGTTTTG
>VZTU01015236.1:2447-16598 GCA_013400835.1 Zapornia atra
TTTATATGAAGATAAAGAAAATGAAATGTGGGGCCTCGGTCAGAAAAAGCCATGTGGAGTCACATAGCAAAGGAAACTTATTTATTTAAAGATGGACTAAGAAAGCCTCTAAGACCAGAGATGAAATTTGCCTGATAACATATCGTGCTTCCCATGCACCCACCTTCACACATTAGTATTTCACTGGAGTGAGATGGAAGCGTGGAAGGGCTGAAACTGGAGACAGTGTTTAGGCACAGCTCTTAAGAGCTCGATTGCCAGCGCAGGGGATTATGAGCCTGTGAGCAGAACAGATTTGGGTACCTGTGGTAAAACACTACTTCAGTGAAAACAAACATGCAGAGGAGGTACAAGGCAGAGAATAATAAAATGCAAAGTACAGTTGTCAAGCTTTTCCACACTTCACTGTGCATCTTTGGACAAGCAATTTTACAAGGAGCATAAACTGAAAATATTTTCTTTCTCCCAGCTTTTTTCTCATCCATTGTGCTCACTGACCTCTTGAGAGGAGTTTTAGCCATTACCACATGTTTAGAAACTGCCCCAACAAAGCAGAGCTCAGCCTTGCTTGAGATCTCCAAGCACTCAAGGGTTCCAACCCGTAATGTTGTATATAATGGCTATTAATTACTTCTCTTCAAGAGGAACAAGACTTCTTCAGGAAAATTAGTCTGACCTACGCAGTATATATAGTAATAACTGCAAACAAAAATACTGTATCTCACTGCTTTTTAAAAATCTGTTTAAAATAAAACATAAAAATTTCCACAAACCCCCCTTTCCAAAATACTCCCAACAACACAACTCTTCCAAAGTTTAGTGTAGTGTTGTTAGTGGATAAACCACACACAGCTAAAGCATGAATAAAGTAAAAAACAAACAAACAAACAAAAAAACCAGCAAAGGAGTTACCTATTTAGCAACTAGCAATTACCACTAATGAAAGAAAAAATACAGATATTAAATCAGAGCACGTTCTTTCTTCATTTGCTATAGAGGGAGTGCCTGCATCTCATCCACTGTAAAGGCAAAACTTAATAACATCTGTACAGCAGTGTATTTCCAAAATAACAATATCAGGGGGAGGAAGCTAGACATCCTCCCCAAATACCCAAATTTAGCTGTGTGTTCATAGAATTATCAAGTAAGTTTGTTCAACATCTTTAAAAGATATATTGCTCTATACTTCCAGAACTGAACTTAAACACTCCTCCCCTTAAAACTAACATATCCCAATTCACCTGCCTGCTTCCCACATTCTCTCATCACCCCTCCAGCTTTTCACATGCCACTTCATAGATCAGGTGCTTATGTGTAAAAGGTGATCACGTTCCTACCAAGGGTTCTGCCCCAGGGCTTTTGTTGCTGGGGGAAACGAAATGCCAAAGTCTGAAGGGCTCACAAAGAGCAGATTTGCCAAAGAAGATCCTCCAGCATCCCTTCCCCAAACTAACAACCCACCTTATAAATATTTCAGTTTGGCTACTGAGTGTGCTTCCCCAGGAATGCAGATAACTGGCAACACACCTCCAAGAAATCTCACTGAATCTACACTTTTGCAGTCACTTCCAGGGGAATTTATATCATATATACACAAACCAGAGTTACCATAGCATCATGGATGCAACAACTAAGGCTGCTCATGGTTACTATTGACATCTTTATCTCCCAAGCCCTAAATGTAGATTCCAAAAGTAAAAAAAAAAAAAAAAGTACATTTCAATCTAGTATCTAAATAACATTTTAAAAGGCCAAATTAATTCAAATGAATTCAACAGATTAATTCGATGTCACAACTACCACAAATGCAAAATTCCAGCATCCTACATATGCTTCTCTACAGATCTACCTTTACACATTCAAAACCACAGTTCCACCAGAAATATTTTTAGTAATTTTTTTTTTTTAAACCAAATGCTAAGCCCTTTCTCTGCTGTGGCTATTGTCTCCAAAAATCCATTAAAACTAACTACACCTAAACCATAAAGAGTCACAGCTGTTTTAAGTACTCCTAGCCAGACACTCAGCCAGAACAAAAGAACTGCAGATGTACTGACAAAGGGGTCTGAAAAATATGTGTCACCTCAGGACCTGAACTTCCACAGAACTGGTTATACAAGATTGCAGAAGATTTTGCTAACATCCCTATCTCCACCGTTCATTTAAAAACCACCAAAAAAATATAAAGAATGAGGGAGAGTTGAAGCTTTAGGAGTTGGTTGCACTTTTGTATCTGTGGGTGGAAAGGTAGGGTCACAGGTGAGAAGAGTATTTAGTGCTCAATATACTGTCTAAATTTTGGCACTCTCACCTTTTAACAGCCCACCTACTGCTGAAGCTTTTATATATAAGTTTATATATATATAAAAATCACTGCATAGAACCAGATTATTTTTATAGCTATGAAACCAACTAAATTACTCAAATCAGACCCTCACTATTGCAATCTAAAAAGCTCCTCTGAGTCTATTAGACCGGAGAAGTACCTTCAAGTGCCATTCAATATTCAGCAACGCTGTCTCTGTAGGCTCTTTCCATTCACTGTCTCAATAAAATGAGAGCAGTCAGTACTTTTTTCCTCCCTTAATTATGATAAAGAAAAGCTGCAGAGAAATTGATTGATTAGGGCCATAAGAAAGCCAGTGTTTTTCTCCTTAAGGGCACAAGAGGTCACAGAACAAATCAGCACCTCTCCGTGTTAGAGCCAAGGATCTGAGACAAGCTTGCAGGTGGGAACAGTTGAGTCCCACCCCAAATTTGTAAATCAGAGGCTTTATTGAGGTCTTCGAACAGTTGAGGATTGAGCTGTTTATCTTTAGCACTTTGTCCCTTTGGTCTTTGGCTTCTATGATCTATATTAGGCAATGTTTCTTTCTAAGGAGAAATCAGCTGTTGGCTGGTGTGCAATTGACTGGAGTCTGCTCTCCAAACAAACAGCGTACACAGTCGCTTCTGAATAAACAAGACACTTTTAAAATTGGTTTACAAAGAATTTTATATGTTGTTTTGGATAGCACTAGGCATAGACCAAAAGCCAGATCTTTTAGGCTGCTCCAACACAGCCTCATTTATAACAGTTTGAACTTCAGCACTTGGTGGTTTTTTTTTCCATGCAGACTAATGGCTTTTTTAAAAATTGCTGGGGCTGCAGGTGTTCCAAACTTGAGCAGCTATGCATGGAAGGCTACTTACAGATCAGAAAGAGCTACTATGCTTTTCTAATGGAGCAATTAACTTAAGTGCTTTCTTGTTGAGAAAAATAGGGAGCTATCTACAGTGAGCTCAGAATGGAAGACCAGCACAGTGCTATTAAAGCCTATAATGTGATCCCGTCTGTCTTTGGCTTGACCACAACATACACTACAAATCAGAATCTAATACTCAGAAGAAAGTGTATTAATCTAGAGGGCAGGTATTATTCAGGAGATGCTATATGTATTTATAAGTAAATAATTAGAGATTTAAGCCATTCACGAAACACTCAGATAGCTTTTAAAAATTAAAACTAGCTATTAACCACATTTTCTAACAGAAGGAAATAAGATAACATCTATATTTATGAACATTTCTAGAGGTATATTTCACACAAATTTATAATCTCTCATGTTAATTTAAAATTCCATTAACTCAAATACTTCAAGAGGAAAAGCATTAAAATCGCTGACAAAAACTTCCAACTCTCAGTTGATCTAAGAATTACTATTGACCTAATAAGCACTTCTTTTTTTTTTATTTTCATTTTGGGAGAGCACGATTAGGCCAACAAACATGAAGAAAACAATACAGCATCCTTCCAGTTGCATCTCACAATAAGCCTTCCATTCACTTAGCCACAATATTTGTTTGACACCGAAAACAGATTCAGTAACAACCTTCATCTGTAACCTCAAGATACACCTGAAGCCCAAAAAATGATAAAAAGTTTTGAAAGACCTTTGCTTCCTAATGGAATTTAGGGGGTAACTTATTTTATCTAGTTTTTCTCTTTTTGTTCAATGTTAAAAGCACAAGGATCACAATTCTGTCAATAACTCAGAATTAATCAGAAATTGGCACTGGACATGAAGAAGCATCTGGCTGACTTTGCAACTTTGTGCAGACAGGTGAATGGCCAGTTTCAAAAATTCAGTTCTGCCTGACAACATCTGAGCAGGAGATCAAGACTTCAAGAGGGCTCCAACCAGTATTTGGCTCTCACAGACCCAACGTGCAGAAGCAAGCCTCACATGGCTAACATTCGCACGGCTTGCTTCCCACTGTGTCGTGGCAGCCACAGAAGGATGGAAGCATGCACATGCTTTTTGTACCACTGTCCAAAAAAGGGAAACAAAAAACAAACAAACAAACAAAAAAAAAAGCCCTATTTGAGCTTTTCAGCCTCCATAAGCCAACAGGATATGCAAGATTTGCCACAAAAGATCTGGAATCTACGATAAGGAACAACTCTTGTCAGCCTTATTTACTACAGTCACCAGCTGAAAAATGAGGAGAAACAGAAGGAAGCAGACAGTCAACAACCTTTATGGTAGGAATCTTACTAACAAGCTTTGATCTTAATTGTAGCCTGGAGGCAAAGCCCACCCTGGTGTCTTTCATCCTATTGAAGTCTCAGACCTAACCCACTACCAACTCCAGGCATCCAGGCTTGCCAAGCTTACTTACAAGGATCTATATTAGAAGGCAGGTTAAGCTGTAACAAGGTTTTAAAAGAAAGGCCTTAATATATTAAAATAAACACCGAAGTGGGCAATTATACTAGTACATACTAGCCTACACTAACAAGTAAAGGAGTATCTGGATAGATTTCCAGAAGGGACTAACCTTTCTTTTTCAGCTTTTTCTACAAATCCCAACACTAACAGTTCAGTGTGTGCACACCATCAACTCCTCACTTCCCAAAATCTGTATCAGAGAAATACTAAGGTTTCCCTAGGTAAATCAGGGTACAGAAACTGAATTCTATAAACCTGTCCAAAAAAAAAAAAAATTAAGTCATATGACTGAACTATTTCCTGATAGACAAGTTAATTTTATTGCCAAAGGTAATAAAAAAATGTGTGTAGAAGTGAGCAAGGATCAAAGACCATCAGTAGGCCAGCTTCAAGCAGGCAGATCTGGGATACAAAGTCAGCAGGCATGCCTGAGAGACCCAGACTCAATACCTTTGTTGCCTCTGGGATGTGCAAGCCCCAACAAATATTTTATAACACTGCCTTGGCAGTAGGTCAGCCTGGCTTTCCAAAGGCCTAGCAAAGCCAATGGAGGCATGGAGCCACACCTGTTTTGCCTTCCTTTGAAAACTGCAACCTTAGACCTTTATTAAGAAAGGTAATTTACTTTTTAAAAAACAACAAAAAGCACCACCCAAAAAAACACCCAAAACAAAAACACCACCAAACTCCCCCCACTCTAAATATATGTATCAATTTCCCCATAATCTCTCTGAAAATAACAGCACTAAACCAACTATATAACTTTGGCAGATAAAAAATAAAGAGAAAGTAAAATACATGCATCAGTTCTGCCAGATGCAGCTTCTGAGACTGACATGTAAAATCACTAAGTATAAAGATTCAGGAATTCCTAGCATCCTAGTCACATTTCCAAAAACATCTCTGCAGTTTTCAGGAACTTAAGTGTTATCCATGAGAGTATGGGAAAGTTGAGGAATTTAAAAAAAAATAAATTAAACAAAACCCCAGAAAAACCCAAGCAGCATGTTTTAACCATTCTTCACCCATCTAAAAATACTCACATACATATGTCTTTTTGATGTATATTTGGATAGCATAGTAGTCTGGTTGAGGTGTCATCTGTTTTCCAAAACACTGCCTTCTTTAGGATTAAGTATTATCAGAATATTCAACACAAAACAAATCTGTCCTACAGATTTGCTTTGTTTTCTACTCATTATTCCCCATGTAGACCTATTATATTCCCACTCAGTTTGACATGTTTCTCTGAATGTTTGATTTAGCATCACTGAGCAATGGATACCATTAAACAGCCTGCCTTTTTTTTATTTGAGGTCAAATAAATTCACTATTATTGAAGCCACAATAGCTCCATAGGCAAAAGTAACACATCTGAAACAAAGACAAATGAAACAACAAAATCAGTGTCAGCTAGATATGGATGGATGGATGTAATTCTACACTTAAGATTTCTAAAGAGGTTTGAAAAATTGAGCCTAGTAACCTGGAAAAACATGTTTCACCAAATGTAGCCACTTCAGTGGGACAAAAACAGGTATAAATATGAAGACTTAACATACCCTCCTCTCCTCTCACCTTTGCATCCAAGACTTTTCAAAGAGATGGATTATTTTAATTTCACATCCCTGTCAAATTAATAATAAAAAATAAGCCTAGACTCCATATTGCTTTATCTTGCTAAGCAGTTTCCTAAGGCATTTTCTTTGAAGAAAATTCCTGCATTTCCCTGTCTTCACCTAACAGAAGTTTTATTATGTTTTGCTTTCCATTTGCTATTTATCTACTGGAAAAGGCAACGTTGATCTCTCTGAAAATAAAGAGCTTATGCTACTTTAATTTATTAATTTATACATTGTGATTCATTTAGTTTCATCTAGCCCTCACAGAAAAATAATTCACAAGACATTTCCAATGAACAGGGATATTAATTTTCAGTGCATTTAAATTCAACTTTGCAGCTCTTTCTTCAGCCATGTTTATCACTCTGCATTGAAAATTAATTACCTTTTTGACAGGTTAAGTCAAGCAATCAGAATTTGAGGATAAAGCAAAGAGACATCCATCTGCATCCATATCCAATATCAATTTCAACTGTTTCCACAGGTGGACACAGGTTCACCTTTGGTTCTTCCATATGTCTTGAGTGCTGAACCATAAGGTTCAACATGTACCTGTAAAAGGGGCAAGAAACCCACACAAAAGCAAGGCACCAGTTTAGATTAGGCTTTGTGATAATGCACTTTGCATAAACTAGACAAGGACAGAAGCATCAGTCCATATCCAAGGATGACTGACATGACAGCATTTTAGCAAGAAGGGGGCTCAGTGAACAAGTCCCACAAGCTCACCAAGCTCTGAGACAACAAGCAGCTCCATTTAAAATTAAATCAATAAATGAGGACACCACTCCACCACACAGATAGCAAATTCAGTGGCCAATGATTCCACACCCTAAGCAAACACTTAGATATCTATTTACCTTGTGGTCAGTCAGCACTATGCCTAGTTAGAAAGATGACAAAGAGATTCACAAGTCACTTGTACTTTTTACATCTTAAATTCTATACATAAAAAGATAAAGCTTCCCAAGACATAACAGTTCACTGCTTTTCTAAGTAGTTTTCTTGACTCTTTCATATAATGATTTTTTTGTTTTACTATAGGCTATACAAAACAAAACAACATAACCCATCTAAAACTAAAACACCCTACTCTCAAAAATTAAACCCTTAAACAAGATGCTTGGAGCTGAGCAGGGGGTCTACTTAAGGAAGACAGCTTTTCAATATTAGGTTTCCCTCACAACTACTAAAGAATGTTAGCTTGCACTGAAGTGAAAAGAAATTTGCAGACTAATATGAGGACACAGCAGGGGCATACCAGTGGAAAAATGCCACTGGGACTTGAACTAAGAGGGTAATTAGGTACTCATTAGTAAAATATAGCACAAAAGTGCTTTGATACTGCAGAAGTTTGACACAGTTTTGAGATCTTAAAGTGTAAATTATTACAAAGTAAATACCTAGAGCATCACAGTTGAGATTTAGAAAAGTGTTGTTGGGGGGGAGGTGGGGGAGTGGGAAGTGGAGAACTGAAACATAACAGAAGGGAGAAATATTTTTACAGTAAGTCCCAGTTAAGCTTAGGCTTTCCTGCAAGTTGGATCAACATTTCACCTTCATGATGCTGGGCCTTCTACTTCCCAGCTGCAGAATCTGAACAGAACTGCATCAGTACACATTACTACCTAAAAATGAAACCATGAATAAATACAGCGAAGCTGAATTAATACAGATACCTGAGCATAAAGAAAACCCCAACAAAACAGGCCTTTGAGCAGAAGAGTAAATTCTTCACAGCTCCAAGAAACTGTTCCAGTTTTAGATACAGTACCACTACTGCATCTCCATCCCTTTCAATGTTACAAGTATATATGTATTTTTTTTTGGCTCATCACGTACCTACCAAATTCACAACATGATTCTTGAATTAACAGTATATACTAAAAAAAAATAAATCCCCCTCTGTCTTGAGAAAAAAAGTCTATTTTTAGGATGGTCAATGTTAATAAATCCCTGGAATAGACAAGATTAAAGAAAGATCATAACATATAAAGCACAGTTTTCATCTATATACTTCCGTGACCAAGGCAGAAGAAGGAAAAAAAAAAACCCTCTCTAAAATTGCCTTCAGGAGATGATGAAAGGGAAGTCAAGTAGGTGTATTACCAAGACACACACAAGAAAGCTTCAGCTAGCTCCTTATCTTGAAAAATAATTATCCTCTATGATAGCAATGCCTGGCTTTGAGTGAAATTAATATTTCTGCCTGATCTCCGTTATGCCTATGGCCACTGTGCGCTCTATCCTGTAAATTAATGTTGAGTTTCACAGCTGGAGAAGTTTAATCCAAGCCCACACAATAAAATTTGCTGCCTCCAACTACTGTCTAAGCTTTGTTCATTGGCTCAGTCGACACGAATCTCCTCAGGTTTTTGTGAAGTTTCCACCATGAGCTTGACGCAGCTGACGGCATTTGGAAAGCCCCATGCTCCCTCCTTCCTGTCCAGCGACTGTGCTGAAAAGGGTGGCTTCTAAGGTCCTTTTGTAGACCTGTAAACAAACAATCCCTTTCATAATCATCTGAATCATTTTTAAAGACAAATGCAGCCTGTGATAAGATATATAGCCTCACTCTTCCTCTAATTGCATTAAGTTTTCCATCCCAAGATAGCAGGCAATTTGGCTGATGTTTAGATCAAGAACACAAAAGTTCTCAGTCTCTGCACCCTTAAAAATCACATAAGATCAGTCTCCCTCTTTTAGCATTTATTTTACAATCTCTGCTCTATCTGTCTGCTGTGTTGGCAGACACCCCCCACACAAATCTCACCTAGAAGTCTACAAAGCAGATGCAGAAATATCCCAATAATTTTCAAAACTTTGGAAATCTGAACTGTTAAATCAAGCATCTTTTTGTGTAATTACTAGTGTGCCTCAGAAGACAGTAACACAACAGGCCCTTGCTGAGGCATATGCATTATGAATTTTTTTTTTCAACTTGGAACTTTTCCTATAAGATATGTTCTTTGTGTTGATCAGATCTGACTGGGTTAGATTAGCAAACAACAATAATTTGTTTAGTAATTGCCTTCTAAATTTCACCTTAACTTGCCTCAACACGGTACCATACATAACCCAGTCAGTCTTTTATGTCTTGACTTACCTCGGACAGCATTATTAGACTACCTGACATCACGTTCCAAGAATAATTTTCCAATTCACAGGAACTTTTTTGCTGTCTTTCCTTTTTTTCATCTCATGTGTAGAGAGACAAGAGGAGGTGGGGAAGACTACAGTCCACAAAGATGTCCCAGTTACAGTCAGTAGGAGGTAAACGACGCTGTTCTTAACCCAGGAAAAGGACACAGCTCACATCAGCCAAGGAACCAGCGTTGGAACTAGAGCAAACACTGCTATTGTTTAGAAAAATGAACTTCATCAAGAGTTTAATGGTATTTCACAATAGGTGTCTAAATCTGATTCTTTGCTATTTAGTGAAGTTATTCCAGATCATAACTTAAATGTGTATGCACACGACTTCACATTTTCCCCACAGTAACAGCAAGCACCACTGCTACATCTGTGAAGAAATCAGAGATGCATCCTATTAACCTTGAAGACATAAATAATGGCTTGAGGCCTTGAAATTCTCACCACAAACTCCCGACGATTCCACCTGCTCTTCAAGGACACGTGGTGCTTTTTCATGTGGGGCTCCTGAGGTCTAAAATAACCCTTTTAAAATACTCTCCACCTTCTGCTAAGCCCTAGGCGACAAGAGGTAAGGATTAAAATTTCTCATCCTCAAGTGGCACTGAAAGATAAGGAGGACATCAGAAACAGGCTTTGAGACAAAGCAGCCAGTGTCCCCACAAGGCTCACTGCACATACATAAGCACGTAGCATACAGTGAAGCCAACATGCAGTACAGTAAACCATTTAAAATTATCTCATCCACACTGAAATGGAAGTTTATGGGTCAAAACAGGCCACTGAGAGCTATCAAGCAAGCCTGCAAACCTGCTGGCAAGACAAGGCACCAGCAGTAGCAACACCGGGACCGTGTGTCAGAGGAGGAGGTTAAGGGCATCTGTGCAGTGTTCAGCACAACTATTTCCACAGCAAGGCCAATCCACTGCTTGGTTGCTTGTTTGAATTTTGGGAGTTTTTTTCCCAACAAGCTGAAGCACCTTGTTAAATTGTGTGGTAGCCCTGGCACGAGCCCATAAATGGTATATGGCTTTATCTTTTCTTTTTCTTTTACAGTAATACTTAATGGAAAAGATTTGTTTTGTGAGTTGTTAGGAATGATTTAGATGTACTGGGTTTAGTCCAGATAAACACTTGAAATCAACAGACTTAATTGCTTCAGCAATTTTGAAAATCATTTATGCACATTTGTATACCATAACAGCATTTAAGAAAATCTAACTCTGTAGGTTAAGTACTTCATAGAACCACAGGATGTATTAGGTTGGGAGTGACCTTTAGAGCCCATCTAGTCCAACCCCCTGCAGTGAGCAGGGACATCTTCACTAGATCAGGTTGCTCAGAGACCCATTAAGCCTGACAATAAACATCTCCAGGGATGGGACCTCCACTCCCTCTCTGGGCAACTTGTTCCAGTGATCCACCACCCTAATATCCAACCTAAATCTCCCCTTTTCTAGTTTAAAACCATTACCACTTGTCCTACTGCTGCACACCCTTGGGAACAGTTCTTCCCCAGCTTTCTTAAAGGCACCTTTCAGAGATTGGAAGGCTGCTACAAGGTCCCCCCCGGAGCCCTCTCTACTCCAGGCTGAACACCCCAACTCTCAGCCTGCCATCACAGGAGAGGTACGCCAGCCCTCTGACCATTTTTGTGGCCCTCCTCTGAACACGCCCCAAGAGTTCCATGTCCTTCTTGTGCTGAGGGCTCAACATTTGCTGCTGAGGGCTTCACTAACAGACGTAAGTCACTTGTAGATCCAGGATGCTGTTATACTACTCATTTCACTATCAATGTCACAATAACTCCTGAAGTGCCTGTAATGCAACAGCTTCATACAGCAAATCACTCGAAACACTCTAACAGCAGTTAAAAGCGTTAAGCATATAACATAAAAGGCAAGTGCTTTCTATCTTCAACATGGACAACACAGTCACTATCATCTGATCCAAAAAAATATTCACACACACCCCCAAATATAAAGTCAGTATCAGTCCATCCCCCATTAGTACAGGATAACAGCTGGCATATTCATTCCCCACAGTCTTTCAAGACTCTGGTCAACTCCCATAAAACAACAGCCTACACAATTCACCAGGTTTTATTATACTGATAGAGGACAGCAATTCACATGAAGCCTGCCACAAGCCCCAGAAATGTTAAGGTACAGAAATTCCCATCATTATAGGAACATTCCTTATCGTACATCAGCCAACACAGTACGTTCCTGTAAAATGTATGGTTACAATACTAGGTTAAAGCACTCCCCCCAGGCACCTCTGATGTGAAGACTGAGCAGTGAGTATTGATTCTTGCTCAGAAGAGATGCAACCACCAAGCATTTTACAGCTACCGTGGTTCCTCCTAGTACAGTGAAGACAAGTGTGCACTTTTGCTAGTTAACAGAGGGAAGGAGGCAGGAAACTGAAAGGAGGAGGCACACCTAAGCGTAGATAGCTGTTTTACAAAGCAGTATCAGCAAACAAAATGCCACGTTCTAGTATCACTGCCAGCGTACAGAACGCTACCTACTCACTACATGTTTGCCTGAATAATGCATATCCTCCCCGTTCCTCCACCTCAGTGGGAGAGCTAAATGAGTTTGTAGCTGTAGCAACTAGGCAAATAAGTTTTTATGCATTCATGCTTGCAGCTGAAGATGCTAGGAACCACAGAGGTGGGTATGACGCAAAAGCAGAAACAACAGCGCATCAGCTTTTGCCAATCACTCAAACTAGCATATCTCAGAGAAAAAAAAAAACAACAACCACCCTCAGAGAAAAAAAAAACAACCACCCTGCATTTATATTTTATTTGCAAATGCTTTTTTCATCTCATATGTACACACGCACACTTGTTATGCATAAAAACTTGCTTATACAGATGTACCTGTCAAGTCAGTCACCTGCCTGTGATATTTTAAACTCTCTCCTACGATCCTTCTACACCTTATAAAAGCTAAGAGAAGACACAAGAGGAGAGAAATACCTAGCCTCCCACATGCAAGTTGACATTTTAATTCTTCCTGCATTTGCAAACAACCTAGAAGCTTAATCAATGAAGGCATCTTTTCTGCCACTCATTATACCCTCAAATTCCTTGGCATGCTCTACTGCTTAAACACTCAACTGAACAGTATGCTATGTCTCCACTGGCAAATCACACTAACATTTCTCAACATGTACTATGATGCACAGCCATCACCCTTAACCCCCCTCTGTAAAATAAATTCTAAAAAACACAAAACACCAGCACAGAAAACCAGTATTTGTCACATGGGTTTATTTACCTATTTGAGTCATGCTATATAGATCAATGTAATTGATTAAACTTGTGATTTGAGATTTCAGACATGACGACTGTGTACCAAGCCAGTTCCTGTCAGACACTAACAATCGAACTATCTCAGCCACTCATAGTTGGTTTTCCATGACAATGTATTAATTAGGAGACACAAAACACCAGGGAAACTGGGGCACCACCATCTGAAACCTTACCTTTTAATGATTACACTTTTATGTATCACAGCCACATCCCAAAACACACTGTTATGCTAGGTAGACTATCTTCAAATGATGACACTAAGGCTCCCACAAGATCACTAATAATCAAATAGCAGTTTTACCACAAAAGCAGAATGTGCAGCTGAAAGCATTTTAATACAGCATGTAATAGGCAAAATGTCGTCTTCAAATAGCTGTGAATGTTGGAAACTGCACTTGAAAATTAAATTGCTAAGGTAAATTAAAAGCATATTTACAAAAATCTAGTTTCTTATCTGAGGCCACCAGAATCAGAGTCATTAGCCACATATAAAAATTTATAATAAAGGGCATGTTTGCCAACAAAACTACTCACCTAGAGAATGCTAGCTGACCACCAGGAAGCAGGCTTGACTGCAGCATGATTGAGGACTGACAGCTGCAATCTCCTCTGCAGTTAGAGAAATTATTTTATTTTTCATTTTTAGTAACTAATCCACAATGTGAAACCAAAAAGGAAAACTAAACCACTTTTCTTTCTCCATCTCAGACACACAGAAACAAGTTCAAAAGTATTACTGACCCTAAAATCTAGGGTCATGGTAACCGTAGAGGTGGAAGTGTTCCTTGCTGTAGTTATAACTTCCTTCACTATAGAATTCTACCTTAATGTGACATCAATCACACACTTAGCATCACCTAATACTAGATAATAAGCCTGGTTTTTGAACTGTCATAGAATCATCAAATGCATTAGGTTGGCAGAGACCTTTAGAGACCATCTAGTCCAACCCCCCTGCAGTGAGCAGGGATCACTAGATCAGGCTGCTCAGAGCCCCATCAAGCCTGACCTTGAATGTTTCCAAGGATGGGGCCTCCACCACCTTTCTGGGCAACCTGTGCCAGTGATCTACCACCCTCAGAGTGAAGAACTTCTTCTTCATGTCTCATCTAAACCTACCCTGCTCTAGTTCAGAAACATTATCTGTTGTCCTATTATTGCATGCCCTTGTAAAAAGTCCCTCCCCAGCTTTCCTGCAGGCCACCTTCAGGTACTTGAAGGCCACTATAAGGTCCTCCTGGAGCCTTAGAATCATAGAATGGTCTGGGTTGGAAGGGACCCCAAGGATCATAGCGCTCCAACCCCCCTGCCATAGGCAGGGCCACCAACCTCCAGGCCT
>VZTU01015239.1:0-14694 GCA_013400835.1 Zapornia atra
GATACCTATTTAGGTTATGCTAATAAGTATGCAGGTATTATGTAGTCATTATGCTAATTATTACTTTATTATAAGTACATTTTTAATACAGAACCCCCTGCATATGAAGAAGTAGAGGTTTATGTTCTGCTATGAACTTACGAATTTTGTATTTCAAAGAAGCGTCCTTTTATTTCTTTAGTACTGTTCTGACCAGTTAAAACATTTTCTGTAAATAGCATGTGTAAAGCTATAAAAGTGGATGGATTTTGAAAGGCTGTAATTTCTCAGAATCTGTGTACAGGTATATTGTTGAGAATTTTAGACTGACTCAGCTGCCAATATCACATTTTTTGTATGTGCTGCTTTTCTTCAAAATCCACTGCCCTACTGCACTTACCAGTGCTCTATCACGCTGCTTCTTGGATGTCCAAATATGCTGCAAAATGGCAGAATGACATACTGAGCAATTCTTCAGTAAGCGGCACATGTTCAGTCAGCTTTATTTGTCCTCGAAGCAACAGATTAACTGCACATGTGATATAGAACCATATTGTGCAGGCACAGTGTATCTCACAGGTATAAAACATTTCCAACTTAGTGTCTGCACAGCAGATTTGTGATGACATACATTGAATCAACTACTTGCAGGGCTGCAGTTCTTATTTGCAGTTCTGTATTGGTCACAGGTTACATATTTTGTTGCTCTTATTGGTATTAAAATTAATTAACAAAAAATTTAGGTAGGTTAATGTTAAATAAGAATTTTAACAGTGATGTAGCTTCAGGTTTAATTATGAAGTCATGGTTTTATCCTTATTCCAAGGATAATTAGTTTTGATGACACTAAAAGGGTCATCATCAAAAAAGTGTGGGCCTCATTTTGTTAGTGAAGTTCATTGAATCAAGCACATGCATTTTCACCTTAAGATGCCAAAGATAAAAGAGATAGAGTTCAAACATAGAACGGGCAGACTGACAATAGGAAGTACCTGATAAACTTCTTCTGAACTTGGAAGACTACTATTCAGGCTTAGAGGTAGTTTTCTCTATGAAACAAAGTTGCAAAGATCAAAGCATCTTCCACGCTTAGATAAAATTGCACAATATTTGTTTAAAAATAGGTCTTGCCTCTTCCACAATAATTTGTGTCTCTTCTTTATCCGATGATTTTTTTTGCTAAAATTAACAGAGTTTAGGAATGGGACTACTGGTGTCCTTTACTCCTACCAGAAAGACAACTCTGCTTCCAAGTCTGAACAGTCAGGTTCCTTCTAATCTGTTATCCTCCCTGCCCTGTGATTTTGTTGATCTCCTGTACAAGTTTTTCCAAATTTGATTGTTTTACCTTATTATGTTATCGGCAGACAAATAAAATAAGGTACAGATCTTTTTAAAAGTTTCCTTTTGAAACTGCTCTACTTCTCATGGAATAATTAAAAATTCATTGGTTTAGAGAGATAAATAAATATCACTCTATAATCTTATGGCACACGAGCGTAGTCTTGCTTCCAGACTCATTTTCAATGCTGATTAGTTTCAGTGGAGATTGAGAGCTTTTGAAAATACTCTCAGGGCCTCTCTAATATTTTAGGCATCTACCTGCACTTTAAAATCTGACATGATCTCAGTTTCTCTAGAAGAAGAGCTGTGATTCTGATACTGTGAATACTTTTTAAGAAAGGCTACATGGAAGAGTAATGGACCACAATCACATAAATTAGTTATTAAATAAGGTTAGGATAAATTGTAACCACAGTCAGTGATATAAATCCAGACTAGTCCTGTTGTGATTTTTTTTTCTGAATTTACAGTGTTTTTCTATTTCTACCTCTCTAGAAATAATTATTTTCTTCAAATATCACAGGTTTATGTTATAGCAATATCAGATACATAAGGGATTTTTCTTTTTTTTTTTTTTTCCCCTGAGAAGACCTTTAACCTTACTTGCACAGATGCTTTGTACTAAAGTTGTATTTCTTACGGGAGTAATACATGTTAGTGTAACTTAAGGCAGTAGGGATATTACTTGCATCTGTAGCATATTAAGGAAAGAATTAAAAATAGATTAAATTGATGATAACTTAGAGGAAATAGATTATAAAACTATGCATGTTCTTAATTTTTACTCCTAGTTACATTTTAAACTGTTATATCTTAATGTTGACTTTATCTTGAACATAGAGGCAATTTCAGTGTAAAAGAAGTACATGATTTTTTTGTAGCACCGCACAAGTCTTATAATATAGATTAAAAGCATTTGCTAAGCAGCAATGAAAATGTGTCAAACTGCATTGGCTGTGGAAAGAAATTTCTACCATGCAAGAGTGGACTGACAAGAATAAAGAGATATGGAAGACAGAAAGAATCACAGCTGTCCTGAACTTTCAAATTAACTGCCTTACAGCAGAGTGGTTTTCATGGCACTTCACTGTTACTCTGCACACATTTTTCTTCTTTTCTTCGTGCTTTTTTTTTCTTTTTTTTTTTCCTTCCCTTTGGTTTTGTTGGTTTTGGTTTGTTTGGGCTTTTGTTGTTGTTGTTGTGGTTTGGATTGGTTTGGTTGTTTTTTTTAATTACTAATGAGAACTGATTTTTTACTGTTAACACAATCACATTCTAAAAAAATCCAGAGCAAGCTATGGCCGACAAAAATTGAGAATGCTCAGGTCAGCACAGAGAAAGGGAATGTGTCAGAGTTGAACTGGACAAAAATTGTTTTCTAACATTTCCACCATACTGAAAATATAGTAGAAGCTGATTTAGGCCAGAGTGTTCCACTTGTACTTCAGTGAAACTGGACTGCATCTAAAGTATAGGAATATAGTGACAAATTAGATCTTTCAATATTAGAAACCAAACAAGTGCAGGAGACCAGTCATTCATGAATTTATGAACAACTGAATATGCTGAACGTGACAGAGTTATATCAGCTTAAAAATGTAACAGTGCACCTGTGAATTAAATAGAAAATTCACCTCACATTAGTTTGAATTAATATTTAAAGTACAAATCTGTCTTTTGGATTGTATTTGCTTATTTTATGACCATTTCTCGCAATGCTTACACTTTTACTTTTTTTTCCTTATTTATTGGTTTCTTTTTCCCTGAGCAGTCAGCCCTATGGCCTGCCTCTTACAACTACACATCCGTATCACAGTGCTCCAGCCCTTAATTCCACCTTTTTGCTCTGTAGACAGGAGGTGATGCTGAAGCCTTCTAGGCAGAAGTGCTGCAGAGAGGTTCCTCCTCTGTCTTGGAGAACATTGGGAGATTTATTTATGTATTTTACTCCAAGGAGGTACGGTACTTCACGGACCCCTGCTAGAGTAATGAACTACACAGTATGTGTGTTAGGGCTCAGCCAGACGATACCGATACCGTTTCCTCTAAAGCAAAATCTCAAAATAAACAAACAGACCACAGACCTCCCTCTGCACAGACACCCCCCCCCGCCCCCCCTCAAAAACAAACAAACAAAAAAATCCTGCTAAAAGCATTTTTTCCTCTTCAGGGAACAGATTACCGTAAATTTCCCAGCCTGACTTCTCATTGTTGTGAAGCTTCCTGCCAGGCTTTGTCAGGTGAAGTATGCAAGGTGACTGATGGTAAGCAGCATGATTCTCATCACAACAATGAATGTGGCAGGTCAGGAAATTCTGCACTGAATAAATCCCTCATTCAGTCAAAAATATTAACTGGAGTTATAAATACTGATGGCAATGGATGGATTCTACTTGCAGCAAACCTTGTTCTGTTTTAGTGAACATTTGCAGATTGGACCAAACCCTTGTTTTCAGTGAAGGGAACAGTAAAATTCCCCTTGACTTTACAAAAATTATATTATGATTTCACCTCTCATAACTCAAAGATATTGTACTAAGTCCAGGTATCTATTAGATATCTAAGTCCAATATCTATTAGAAATTTTTTGTAATATTTGGAGATATTATGATAATAACTAATAAGTGGTACTCGTCTGTGAGCAACTATTATTCTTCTAGTGTTCCTGCCATCTTACTTCAGCCCAGATAAACTTTTCCCTTCCTCCTATGCATACCCTGAAGAGGAATATTAGTAATCACAGGCACAAGACTATGTGTTTTTAGCTTGTGTGTGTAAGCATGTGGTCTGTTTCTTTTCTGTTCGTTTATCCTGTTTCCACCCCATTCCATTTTCCTTTCTCTCTCTTTAGAAAGCCAAAGTAATAACTCAGACACTGCAAAATAAATTAGTTCATGTATATGAAAGTTCTGTGAAGCTGGTGGAGAAGGAAACCCATAAAACAGATCTGATTTGACAAAAAGTTTTTTATGGTGTCCTAATTTAAATTGAGTGAATATAATTGAGTATTTTTCTCAGATATATAAAAACAGCCTGCTATAATATACATCTAGTATGTTAGGTTAAAAATGCTCTTTAATATCTCCCTCTAAAAAATACTGAAATTTGTTTCTAATTTTCTACTTTTATAAAATTTATGACTTATTTATCAAAACTGTATGAATTATATCATACCTGTTTCAGATGAACTATTTTCAGCTTGACATTTCAATTAGAGAACTTTTGTCTCTTATCTGTTCCATAATGAATGGACTATATATCAACCAACAAAATACTCACAGAAAATAATCTTTTAAAATTAAACTAAAGAAAAAAAAATCATATACATAAGTTTCTATTTTGCAATAATAGAGTTGTCTGTAAAAAAAAAATCTACAAACCCAATTTTTTTCACTTATATGCCTGATTTGACTGCTAGTGTGACTGATAGTTTAATCTATCTGTAATTCATATTAGGTACATTCTTAACATAGTGTAAAAAAAAACTTTAAAAATGAATGTAGACCTGTATGATCTTTTTCATCCTCCTATAATATTACTTCATGGTATCACCTCAAGACTGACAAAAAAGTTGAACACTTTCCCCAAATCCAAGGAATATTTATACTGATCAGATAGATAGACATAATCTTTAAAATACATATAATGTAATATGTATTTTTCTTGCCTAACACATTTCAGAAATTGTGATCAAGTTAAATAAGAAGTCAGAAGTCACATTTTCATATCCAGCTGTAAAAAGATAAACTACAGTGTGATCTTCAAATATAGGAAAATATCTGATTCCCTTCTTAAAGAAGAAAACTTACCTCAGCCTTATTAAATGAATGAAATAAATTCTAAAATGTGAGTTATCTATAAAATTTTTTTTGTGTTCATATCCTTTGGGGCATAAGGCTCAAGACTGTCCAGGGAACCAGCTAAAGAACCTGAGGGTACACAAGTCCACAGGACCTGATGAGATGCATCCACAGGTCCTGAGGCAACTGGCTAATGAAGTGGCTAAGATACTCTCCATCATATTTGAGAAGCTGTAGCAGTCCGGTGAAGTTCCCTCTGACTGGAAAAGGGGAAACATTGCCCAAATTTTAAAAAGGGAAAAGAAAAAGGAAGTCTCAGGGAACTATAGACCACTCAGTTCCACCTCTGTGCCTGTCAAGATCATGGAGCAGATCCTCCTGGAAACTATACTCGAGCACATGGAAAGCAAGGAGGTGATTGGTGACAGCCAACATTGCTTCACTGAGATAAATCATGCCTGTCAAATTTGGTGGCCTTCTACAGTGGGGTTGCAGTGCTGGTGGCTAAGAGAAGAGTGACAGCCATCATCTACCTCAACTTGTGCAAAGTGTTTGATGCTTTCCCTTATTTCTGAATCGGAGATAAATGGATTTGATGGATGGACCACTCAAAGGGTTTTGGTCAACAGTTCAAAGTCCAAATGGCGACCAGTGACAAGTGGTCTGGTACTTGAACCAGAACTGTTTAATATCTTTGTCAGTGACATGGACAGTGGGATTGAATGCACCCTCAGCAAGTTTGCCTACAACACCAAGCTCTGTGGTGCAGTTGACACATTGAAGGGAAGGGATGCCATCCAGAGGGACATTGACAGGCTTGAGAGGTGGGCCTGTGTGAACCACATGAAGTTCAACAATGTCAAGTACAAGGTACTGTAGGAGGCCCAGGGCAATCCCAAGCACAACCACAGGCTGTGCAGAGAATGGATTGAGAGCAAGCTGGATTAGAAGAACTTCGGGCTATTGGTGAATGAGAAGCTCAGCATGAGTTGGAAACGTGTACTTGCAGCCCAGGAAGCCAACCATATCCTGGACTGCATCAAAAGAAGCATGACCAGAAGATCAAGGGAGGTGATTCTTCTTCCTCTACTCTGCTCACCTCCTGGAGTACTACGTCCACTTTTGGGGCCCCCAGTACAAGAATGACATGGAATTGTTGGAGTGAGTCCCAATGAGGACATAAAGATGATCAGAGGGCTGAAGCACCTGTCCTATGAGAAGAGACTGTAAGAGTCAGGTTTTTTTCAGCCTGCAGAAGAGAAGGCTCCGGGAAGAACTCAGAGCAGCCCTCCAGTACCTGAAGGGGGCTTACAGGAAATCTGGAGAGACATTGTTTACAAGGGCATGTAGTGATAGGACATGGGGTAAAGTTTCTCACCTCAAGAAGTGGATGCCTGGTCTAGTGGAGGGTGTCTCTGCCCATTGCACAGGGGGATGGAACTAGATGATCTTTGAGGTCACTTCCAACCCAAACCGTCCTATGATTCTATGATTCTGAATGTGGTGGATGGCCCACCCCTGGAATTTTTCAAGGACAAATTGGGTGAGTCTTTGGGCAACCTTGTCTACCAAAAGGTGTTCCCTTCCCATGGCATGGTGCTTGGAACTAAATGATCTATAGGTCCATTCCAATCCAAACTACTCAATGGTTTTATGAATTCTGACTGTAATTAAAGGCTGGGATATCTTGAAGAACATATTTTCCCATGAATTCAGTTCCAGGTTAGATGCCAACAACAGTATGCCCCTTCTAGTAAGTACAACATATTCTAAACTCATTACATCCACCTAAGGTCTCTCAGTAGTGCAGTTTATGAGAGAAATAGGTCAGAAGGGAAGCAGAGAGGGAAAATTGGTCCTAGTGATTTATATGTTTCAGTCACTGTTGCTATGAAGTGTTTGAGTTGGGGAAGACAAGATACTATTTTCTGGATGTGTCAGACCAATTATTATCATTTAATGCTCCTTTCCCTGAGGTCTATTCTGTGGAACAAAGGGCCTTGACTCTTGTGAACATTAATAATCGATATGGTGTACTCTCTTCAGAGCAATTTCAGTAGCTAATAAGGTTACTGCTATCCCTATTTCAGTACTGGTTTTGCCTGTGTTAGTGACACTTAGCTGCATGATTAAACAAGCCCTTTGTTTGCCTCCCTCCAGATGAGTACTTGGCTCAGTGTGACCCAAAAACAATTAGGTAAGTGATGTTACTATGCTATTTGCATCTGACCTTAGATGCCAGATATCCTGTATGCCAACACTGAGCTCAGATGAGCCTCTACACATTGTGTGTGGACTCTGAACTCTCTCCGCTACACTTCTGATTTTCCCTATGAAGTAACTTAAGGTCTTGTTTGCCCTGTCAAATCATTTATTTTTTGCTGCCAGACGTGACTTTTACATGCCTGTGAAGAATTGCTCAGGAAAGCAATAAGGTTCTGCTCTGAGAACATGGGAGATGCACATGAAAGTTCTAGTTAATTGAACCCAAACCTCTAATTGAATCTGCAGGAGCTGGATCACTGACAACTAAAGTGAATCCAACTGCCAGGTTTAATTCTGCAGTCTCTTATGAACCACTCACTTCATGTGTGCACAGCTCCTACAGATCAACTGGTTATATTATCTAGAGAGTCAAGTAACCCTTGTGCAGCCTTAAATCTGCTTTGCCCCTGTAAGGTATTGGAATTATGCCTTACCAATTGTCAACAGAACCGTGTCCCATTCCACCCCCCACTGTCNGAACCATTCACACATCAGGAGAGCATTCCACTATCAGGAGCACACACCGGGAACCATTCACACATCGGACATTCCTGCACATGGGACATGTCATCCACCCTGGGGCAGTCCCACAGGCCAGGTGGAATCTTGTAGTGAGACAAAGAATCGGTATCCCTACAAAAAGGGAGTTTTCAGCCATGAACACACACACACACTTCGGGGGGAAGGAACACGTGAAGGGAAGCAAAGGAAAATGAAGACATCGAGGGACAAACGAGGGAACGCTCTCCCCTTCCATCGGACCCAGAGAAACTGAAGGATACTCTGCCGTCTGCGGAATGCCGTAGCCTCGCAGTGGTAGATATAGCCTCCCCCACCCCCCTTTCTTTTTTACACTCTCTTTATCTCTCTTTTCACCCCTTTTTCTTCTTTCTTCCCCCCCTTTTCCTGCACGTTTATTTTTCAAATAAAACAACCTTCACCTTGACTCTGTTTCGAGTCTTAATTCTGTTCTCGGAGAATTGAATTCAGAACTTATCACGATAAAACACCTGGTAATTGGATGTCACTCAGGGGTTAAGCCCAGCCACCCAGAGCGATCAGAGGTTCGGTTGGAATGCAAGGGGGTTTAGCCTCTGCCAAACTAAGTCTTGTCCAGGTTGTGGATTGTGACAGCCCCAAGTTTGAGTTCTCAGCTATACTGTCTGATGGGCATGTGGAAGTGAAATACATCTTCAAATAAGTTGTTTCTTCTGTGCTCACAAAACACATCCTACAAGAAACATAAACCTACTGCAGGTTTTCAAACAATTAACAATTATAATTTAAATCTACTGTGACAGATTCTAGAAGTGAAAGTTTATACTCAACTTTGGATCCAGTCCCTTAGGAACAGAACATGTTCTAAGTACCTCAAAGGCTTCGACTTCTGTGAAAAAACTTTATTCTGTGGAAACCAGACTATAGATCTTTCTTTTCTTTTAAATGTACTTTGATCTACCCTTTTAATTTTACTTTAATGATGCTTTTAATAGCTTCATGCATGACATATAACTTATAATGTTACAGCAACAAGCCCTGATATCTGTGTTGAGAAAGATACTTAAGTTTCCCTAATGGATACAGTCCATAACAGGGAAAATTTCTATTACCTGAATATGTGAAAATTTTCTTCTACCATGGCCATAGTTAAATGATACATGATCTATAACATAAAGGTGGGTTTTTTTCACTACAGTTTTTAATGCTTGTATTTATGTAAGAGAGAATGAAGTAAATTAAATAAAAGCTCCCTTAATCATGCAAACAGAAACAAAGACAACGGTTTTTTTAATGGCAATTCAATCTGGTCTGCTGTTTTTCACATGAGAAGAATAATCAACAATTGCTAGTTGTTAACTTCTGATCCCAGAAGAACCAACTTCATCTTATTTCTTTCCTTAATCCGTGGCAATTGAATTTCAGATAAGAAGGAGCCTATCTCCCTGTGACCCATATTTAGCAAGGATAAATAAGTTTTATAAAAACATGGAAGAAATCTCATTACACTTGTTGGATTATGATCTGTTGCTATGTCACTTCTTTCTCAAACTGAAAAAGTTTTCCTTTCTTTTTCTATCTGGATCAAATGCAAATAATTTGTTGAATTTATTCCCCTTTTCATAGTACATTTGTTCATTAAGCTTTAACACATTGTCTGTGTTATTCACCACAAAGCGTTTAGTTTCCCTCTGTTTAATCAAAAGTTGGAGGGTCCTAGGGTACCTGCTTTTTATGCTGCTTTTTTCATCTCATTAACTTCCTTTTCTAATTTACACTGGTACTCAAGATATACTTTTTGTACTGCTGCTGCAGCTAAGCAAATTATTCTACCCCTCATGACTGCTTTGGCAGCTTCCCACAAAACACCCAGGCTAGTTTCTTGGTTTTTATTGATATTAATTTATTCTGAAATAGTCTTCATCTGTTGCACAAATGCTGCAGCTTTAATTAGAGAGTTGTTAAATCTCCATACTTCAGATCTCCTATAATTCAGTATACCATCCAGAGACATAGACACGAGAAAATTATCAGGCGAAGCTGGGTTTCAAATACCAGATGGTTACACGTTACAATGTATCCTCATAAATAAATAAGAAGAATCCCAGTTTAAATGTAGTGGAACTAAAATATAAAAGGCACCGGATTGCCTGTTTCAGTGTTGCTGTCAGTATGGATCAATGAGGACTAAATCTTTTCTATACCCTTTGCTCACTTCACTTTCATTTTGTTATTTTGCTAACAAAGGTCAAATCTCAGATCCCTTTTTCAAAATAAAGAATAACTAAAGTCTTAGAGCTCCTGGAAACATCTGCTGTTAGGACAGAAAGGATCAAGAAATAAACAAAGAATGGGAACTGCAGGGGACATACAAATTTGCAATTTTAACAGGGCTACCTGTCATAATCCTTTGCATTATTCCCTTTTTATATAAACTCATTGATCAAAAGAAAAAGAGATCCTTTGCTCCAGTGCTACCTTTTTTTTCCAATTAGAAATTGTACTAAAAGTAATGGACCTTTTATAAGTGTCTGATGTGACAGAAATATAAAAGAAAACAATCAAACAGAAGGACAATCAAAAAAATATAAACTCTGTGTAATCTAAACCCTTAAATGACAGTTGTACTGTTAGATGTGTTTTACCATGTGTTATAATTTTTATTCTTATTTTAAAATTTTGCAGCAGTAACATACTGTGAAATCCTAATTCAGTTTCATAGTGTGGATTAAAAAAACCCTAGATGAAACCATTGTTTCTCTTATGAAAATTATATATATTATTTATTTCAATACATAATATATATTACTTATAAGTTATTATATATATTTTTTTTTTTTGCTTATTTATGTATATAAAAATAAAACCCAGTTAAATTAATTAACATATTTAGTATGTGCTCTGAAGCTAAAGCTAACCAGAGGAGAAGCACAAAAGTTCAGGAAATAATTCTAAGAAATACTCACGTTTGTAATTCAAAAATTATTTTAAGTGTAAAACCTGTATTAATAGTATAATTAGAAAATACTACTTCAGAATAAGGATAATGAGAGAAATACAGTCCAAACAGCAGTAACTCTCCTGGTTTCAGCTGAGAGTTTATTTTCTTCATAGTATCTGGCTTGGAGCTACGTTATAGATTTGTGCTGGAAACAGTGTTGATAATATAGGCATGGTTTTGTTATATAGAAATGTTGTTTGTTATTGCTAAGAAGAGCTTACACAGAGTCAAGGACTTTTCTAGTTCTCACACCACCCTGCCAGCAGGATGGCTGGGTGCACACAAGAATTTGGGAGGGGATACAGCTGGGAAAGCTGACCCCAAATGCCCAGAGGGATATTCCATAGCATATGACATCATGCTCAGTTTTATAAGGGGGAAGAGAAAGGATATGGGATGGCAATGTTGGCATTTGTCTTCCCAAGTAATGATTGTGAAGAATGGAGCTCTGCTTTCCTGGATGTCCTGTTTCCCACCAGACCAGGTCAAAGAACAGCAGGTACAAATTGCTACCATGATGGTGCATAGAGAACAATACCGCACCAACAGAGAATCCCTGACTCCCATTCAGAAACTGATTTATCAACTGGAGAGTCAGGGAGTGATTGGTAGAATCCGGTCACCCTTCAACAGTCCAATATAGCCAGTATGGAAGTCCAATGGAGAGTGGAGGCTGAAAGTAGACTAATACGACCTGAATGAAGTCATGCTGCCTATGAGTGTCAAACTGCATGGTGCTTAGCTGCTGGCTGGAGCTAAAAGACAATAATAATATCTGAATAGATCTTTATAAACTACTGAATAATCATGTTGCATAGATTTTTTTCATACATACTTCATATTTAAGTATATGTCACTTTTTAAAAAACAAAGCCTTTAGGCTGCCCTGTAGTTTCTTTATCATTTCGGTTAGGTTGAAGAGAAGTTTTGTGACATCTTTGTACACCAGACAGTTTGGAATAATGTCTTCCTGGGGTATGACAAATAGCAGTATAAGCAGATAACAGTGTAAACCGAAAGTCCAAACATTTCAGTGGAGAAGTGTTGCTATTAGACAGCAAGCTTCCAGTTTTTATTAATTTCATTTCAGAAATGTGGACCCTCTATATACACAGTCAGCATTATTTCACAACTGCTACAGTAAACCTTTCACCTAATTTTGTTTTTCTAGGAGCTGCTCATCAAACCTATATTGTTCACTTTTCTTGTCAGTAGAAGGAAAAATATACCTCCAGAAGAGAATTCATCCTGTACTGTGATAAGAGATGAGGCTCCTGCACGTGGCTATCTCTTGATCTATTTTTTATTCAGCAGCTGTATAGGAAGCTCAGACTCAAATTCAACTGTTTGTTCACAGGTATCTAGGACTGCTTGAGGTACTATAAGGTATCTTCAAGGACGTGACAGAGAATCCCCTTATAAGACACCAAAGCCTCCAAGGATATTACAAATGACACCAGGCACACCCATGAGGGCAGTTTAGTAGTGTTCTTGGAGAGTTAACTCTAATGTTTGGAGGGTTACATGCAATGAAGTACACCTAAGAAGAAAATTTGAATATATTGCATGCCTTAAGGGAAATGTATACCGTAAACTAAAGGAATTTGAAGAGTCAATTGACAAAGCTATTTTCACAATAATCTTCTATTTTGAAGAACTTAATATCCATCATACATAGGTACATGACATCTGCTGTCCATGACCATGGCTATTAGGGGTTATTTGTATTCTTAAATGTTCTTATGAATTTTCCAAGTGCAATAAATGCTTAAAAGAATAGGTTTGGGCGCTCTTTACATTTACCACCGCTTTTCAATTCATCTGGTGCTACAACTAACAAAAGTATCAGTAAGGAGATTCACTTCAAAGAAATATTTTTTCCTGGGTATCTTTTTCATAGAGATATTCTTGGTTCTTAATCTATTTGGTAACTATTACTCCCCCCTTGTGTCACTAGTATTTTCTGTTTCACAATTGCAAGGGTGAAGGTTGACCTTAATCTGAAAACATTTTTTTCTTGGGAAGCTCTTCATACTCTGGGGTGCTCTCTTTTGAAAGGGAGTGAACCACTGACCACAGAAGGCAAGCTTAAATTAGTGCATATCCTCAGGGCAAACCTCCTGTTCTCTGCACTTGCCTGAAGCCAACACAGTTCTGCTTTACTTAGTGGTGCAAACTAACCCAATTTCCATCCTCATGTATCTAAATAGCATCTAGGTGAAGACACTTTCCCAAAGTTAATGTTTAAAACTTTCTTCTAATATATAGAAGCCTGTCCACTACCATGCAATCAGAGTGATTTTGGCTTGAGTTTATCATAATTAGTTGATACCAATAGACATTGGCAATGTTAACTTCTATGTTTTAACAGTAGGGTATTTCAAAGAGGGATGATTTCATAGACTTGATCTCCCTTCCCTCCTTCCTTCCTTCCTTCATTACACTTTCTATATTGCTTTCTTGCTTTCACCTTCTATTATTATTTTATTTTATCNTTTTCCTAGGCTCTACAGTGAGACATAAGAGGAATTCAGGCACCCAAACTGTTGACCTTTAGATTCTTCATATGTTCCTGGAAAGTTCCTGACAAATTCCTAGAAAGTCTAAGTGGCAAAGTGTGGAAGAGAATGAGTTACTAGTCATGTCATACTTAATGTGAGAATGGACTAAACCACACTTCTCCATACATCAAACTAGGGAACCAAATTCTAGCAATTAGACTTGGAAAAAAAAATAAATTACTTGGACTAAGCAAGTTTTAATTATTTAAAGAACAGAGGAGCCGCTGGGAGAAGCAGGGTGAAATGTTACAGGATTTTGGTATAAAAAAAGAGCATGAGGGCTGGACTACATGTACCAAATAAAATAAGGGCATTGTGTCCCTGATCATTCTTTGTAATTAGTATACTTACTTTGGAGACTCTCGGATGAAGTTACTCAGTGTAAGGCTTGGTGGGGTATACTGCTTGTGACGAAGTCACCGTATCACTGAAAAATATATTACTCCTGTTTTGGCTAGGTTTGTTTTCTTTGCTAAATTGTTGGGTTTTTTTAGGTCTGAACCTTAAACACCTTAGATTCTGGACAACTTTTTGCATGGAGATTACTGCTCATACATAGTTTATTATGTGGATGGTGTCATTCATGCCATTAATGAGTGATGAAACAGCCATCAGAGAATAGGGTGTTGCGATTTTTATTGATTTTTAGAATTCATGTAAATATTTTGAAAATTTAAGTCAAAACCTCTTACATGATAAATCTATATTGTTCAAGAAAGTTGTCACAATTACATGATTCAATTCTACATTGTAGAAATGTAAAACTAGGTATCTAGAGGATGGATTCTGTGCATTAGTGATGGTGTCAATTGCTAGGAAAAAAGGGCTGAAGATTTAGATTTAGAAGTTCTTGGTCAGTTACCTAAACAGAGACATCTAAACCAATGTAAGACATGGAAGTATCCAGGACATCTGCATGTGATTGGAAACACTTGGATGAACCTAAAATATAGCAAAAATATTTAGAGCACCACTTGAAGGTCAAATAGAATACCATAAAGTATCTAAGCTGGTGAAGGATCTCGAACACAAGTCTTAAGAGGAGCGGCTAAGAGAACTGGAACTGTTTAGGCTGGAGAAGGGGAGTCTCAGGGGAGACCACATTGCTCCCTACAATTACCTGAAAGGAAGTTGTGGTTAGCTGGGGTTCAGTCTCTTCTTGCAGACAACTAGCGATAGAACAAGATGGAGTGGCTGCAAGTTGCACCAGGGGAGATTCAGGTTAGAAATTATGAGAAATTTCTTC
>VZTU01015243.1:4711-22919 GCA_013400835.1 Zapornia atra
GAAACGGCCCTGCACTGGACCGGCTTGCCCAAATCACAGAACCACAGAGTGTTTTGGGGCTGGAAGGGACCTCGAAAGATCATCTAGTCCAACCCCCCTGCCAGAGCAGGATCACCTAGATTAGTCACACAGGAACGCTTCCTGTGGGTTTGAATGTCCTCAGAGAAGTAGACTTCACAACCTCTCTGGGCAGCCTGTTCAGTGCTCCATCACCCTCACAGTGAAAAGGTTCCTCCTTATATTCACATGGAACTTCCTCTGCTCCAGCTTGCACCAGTTGCCCCTTGTCCTATCACTGGCCATCACTGAGAAGAGACTGACTCCATCCTCCTGACTCTCATCCTTTACATATTTATAGACATTAATGAGGTCACCCCCAGTCTCCTCCAGGCTAAAGAGGCCCAACTCCCTCAACCCAAAGGGTGGAGCCCAAAGCATCCAGCCTGGCCTTGAAAACTGCCAGGGAGGGAACAGCCACAGCTTCTCTGGGCAACCTGTGCCAGTGCTTCACCACCCTCACAGGGAAGACTTCCTTACTAATCTCTAACCTCAAACAACCCTCTCAGTTTAAAACCATTCCCCTAGTCATACCACTACAGGTATAGCAGACTGCAGGCCCATGTTGCGTTGCACAACCCCTTGGCCACAGACTAGAAAAACTTAGCTAATTGTAGTGGAGGAGCCTGTGGCCAGCTCCCAATAAGTATTAGAGATTTGAGCACCACGTGTCCTTGCTTCTTTTTTTTTTTTTAAATGTGCAGCATGAGTTTTCATATGGACATCCTTTCTCTTTGACAGTGAAAACGATTAAGAAGGTGGTTTTCTTGTAAGAAAGTCCTGTAATAACTTGAATGACCAAAATGGAGAAATCCCTTCTGCGGATGGGGTCTGACCAGCATGGCACATATCAGAGGCACATTAAATGCTACATCACCTGGAGTTTCCCCCATCTAGAGGGTCATAAAATTACCTATGCCATTTTCCCCTTATAGGGTGCACTATATATATGTTGTGCACTGAACTACTATTTTAGGTAAAGATACATAAGTATGGTTGAAAAAAATTGACGTATTCTAATATCTGAGGGGGGGGGGCATTTTTTATGCCTCTATAAAAATATTTTTAATAAAGCAGTAAACTTTTAAAAATTATTTTATTTGAGCTAAGTGCAATCATGCTGGAATAAATTATAGTGGATGTCACAAATTTTGAAGAACATGTTGAGCTATCTCTTTGACAGCAGAAAGTGCTTCTAAGCAAGTTGGCTTTATTTCTTGAGGAGGAAGCAAAAATCCGTAACGTCCTTTGTCCCGAAGCTCAATGGTAAAAGAATATTTAATGCCAAGATCGTAAGCCCAGTCATCTGAACCTCCAGGAGCTAAATCTGTGTAGAGAAGGGAAAACAGGTAAGTTACCTAAAGCCAGAACTTCTGTTTTCTGTCAAAAAGCTATCTTGTGACACCAGCAAGGACATGGTGTCATGCCTGTTGCTGTGGTAACGTCATACTTACAAATGGTTTGTGCACCAGCACCGAGTCTATAAATTTTATTTGTTGTCCTCATTATAGCTTTAGCTGCTTTCTGTGCCAGACTTTCCTGAAATTAAACAAACCTATATTAGCTTTATAGCCTTGTGGTAATTGTTAATATGTATACAGTTAGGATTTACTTACACTGTGCTCTGGATCTCACAGTAGTTAAATATTCTCTTATAAAAGACTCTAGAAAAGCCACAGAATGTGGTTAAAATTTTCAGCATGTGCCCATGCTACAGATTGCATTTCTCCTGTAGCTAGATAAATATCAATGGGACCTTACCACCACTTCAGGCAACAAACTGTTGTCAAAGTATGTGTTCCCATTTGTCTCATTTTTTTCTTTTCCACCACAGTATTTAAGTCACTGTTGATTTATGTAGTATTGACAAAACCAGCAAAAAACATATTTTCCTTGAGGGAATTCTACTCTTAAGCCATGAAGAAGACTTAAATGCCTGGAAGTAGCACGTCTCTTTCTGATTTACAGGGAAGGAGTCACAAATGCATTTTTACTGTTCACTTGCAACTGCACTTTTTTAAATTGAAATATACAAGCCAGTTTTTTCCAAGAAATTAAACATTAACCAAGACACCACGAGAATATATGTTGTTTGGAGTTAGCTTGTCCTGTATTTACATTAATGAACTTTTTCCATTTCTTTTGCACACACTGGTATTAGTTACCAAGGGAAATGCTATATTGGACTGTCTGGGGTTTTGTCTAATGAAGTAGGATGCTTCCAAAGCATTCATTTTGTAATTTTTGCAGGCCTCTTCTCTATGCAAGTTTTCTTTTTTTAAAATACAATTTTTAAAAAAAACTCTTTTAAAATAAACTATGTTAAGTGACAAAGGAGATGCATGAGGTCAAAGAGCAATTAAAATGACAGCAGTGTGTGCAAATATCAGTCCTGTATCTTTATAAACTCTTGTATTGTCTGTCCTTATGTCATATAGCATATGAAATGACCTCTCTGCCTTAGATGTGCGCTGTCTTCCCCTATTGCAAATCCCAAAGCCTGCAAGCCTGGTCACCTTTGCATGGTTTCTGCTCCTTTCTTGGGCAGGAGCCCTTGCTGCAGATAAAACAATTCGTTACCTCAGCACCTGGAGCTAGGAAAACACCAAAAATGGGCTAGGAAGTGCAGGAAAAGCAATTCCTTGCTCTAGGGAATTTGATGACTTTACATAAGAAGCACATGATTAAGCTTTCCACCCTCACTTATGGCGTGATTACTCTGTTAGCAAATCTCATTTTGGTCTGGATACTGTTTCCAGATCCTGACAAACCCAGAATTTTATGGGCACTGGGGAAAAGCAGCAGCCACTTCTTCTGTTTTGGAATCTCTCTGTCTTCTGGAAGAGTTTTTACCATGTCCTGGCCCAAGAATATAAATTTCTAGATAAGCAGGATGTATTTTCTGTCCTACCATTAGGAGCAATTTAACTAAGTATCCCTAGCTAAAACCTTCACAAAAGTAGCAAGTGTCCACCTCATTGCTTAGGTATGTGGAGGGTATTTTTCAGTGACACACCTAAGTCGTTTGAGAGTTTGTGTAAACCATACAAGATAATCAGGAATTTGCACAGGTATCTTTTCAAGGTGTCCAAAAAACCCCAGGACTCTGCTTTTTTAGCAGCAGTTTCAATGTACCAGGGGTTGTTGATGTCTTAACAATTTGGAAAAAATATTTTCATTTTTCCACAGTCTTCAGAAGCAGCAGCTTGCTGACTTACACGCTTCCTTAACTTCCTTAAGTTACTAAGAGTATCAAAAGAAATCTCATGTCCTCATTCTTGATCTCCAGAACCCTGTGACTCCCTCACTACAAAACTAATCAAGCAAAGTAAGAAGTTCTGAAATAAATATGAAACTTGAGGACGTGGGAAGACTTACCAGCTCATCATGGTCTTTACTTTTTTCTGTAGTGTAAGAATAAGGAAACAATAGCAACTGGGAGTAAGAGTGCATGGTTATGTAGGCTTTAATGATGTCTTTGTGATCTCTGATAAAGCGAGCCACTGCTTTCACTTCAGGCTCAGACTCTGGGTAGGGTCCACAGTATGTCTCGTGGCATTCATTGGGAGATGCTCCTACCCCTGCAACAAAATAGTGCACAGTGTTATTCCTTAGCTCCTTCCCTTTAGCTCCTTCCTGCATTTCTATTTGTCAAATCAAAGAGCAGAGTCTGATGCTAGCACCCAAGAAATTGTGGACTCTGCCGTGCTGTGAAAAGAACTCTCATGCTTGCAGAAATCAGTGTGAGCTGATTAAATTACTTAAAGACTGGATAAAAAACCTTAGAGGAAAGGAGGAATACTCTCCATTTAAATTCATCAAGAACAAGAGCATGAGGTCTTAAAATCTAGAAGTGCTACAAGAAAAAGGAAGTTTTAAGGTATTACTTAATCTCAGAGAAAAGCAAACTGCCAACTGAAAGTTGCATAAACACAAATCAAAGTGAAGGTTTTTAAGAATGAGAAAAACTAGGCATAAGAATGAGTTGAAGACTACTAGTGTTCACCATTTTTACTATCTCTTCAGAATAAGACTAAATAACTTCATGGAAAATAATTTTCTGGAAGCAGCCAGGATCTTTAGTGTTAAATGTCAGTTGTTCTTGTTTTAATAAATTTTGTAAATTTTCCCCTTTCTTACTGTCTGTACTTTAGATGGACATATTATCCTTAAATCTTATTCAAGAATAAAGCCCATCAAGTACTTTTAACACCCAGAGGACTTTCTTCATCCTTGCGCACTGAGACACTTTAACAGATGCCTGTCTTCCAAAAATCAGTAGTGAGGGTTGCATCTGCAGAGTAGCAGCCCTATAGAAGCAGACTATTAAAAAAAACCTGTCAAGTAATAAAATGCTTGTGGGTAAGGAAACATGATACAACATTGACAATGAACACTGAAAGCCTTCTTGGTTAGCCAGGCATTACTGAAAGAGGACTGAAGTGATGAGTTTGTACAACACAGTGGAGCATCTACTCAGCTGGATTGTGCAGCAGGCATTGGGTGACATGGCAAGGGTCACTTCTTTCCTCTTTCCTTCTTTCCTCCACACAGCCTGCACCCTGTGTATTATGGTGTGATGCAAGGGACAGGATCCAGATTCCTGGTCCCCTTCTCTCTTGTCATCATGCTGGGAAGAGATTAGTCTCCGGTGTGGCATCTGAGAAGAAAAAATCCTGGGTCCCAACAAAACCTGCCTCAACTGTTCACCAGTTTTTTTAAGTTATTCAGCTGCATTGGACTTGATAACAACTTTGTGAAGTAGTAAATGGAGATGTTTTCAGAGTTCAGAATTTTAAAGGCTAAAATTGAGAGAGCAGTACAATGAGAAGGAAATGATGTCATACCACACCACTGTGCATCAAAATTCCTGTTCATGTCAGTACCGATGCACCTGCTGTTGCCGTGCGACGAGCGGCTCTTTCTCCATAGCCGGTTCTACAGAAGGAGACACACGAGCCACGGTCAAGTAAAGAGCTGGGAAAAATAATGGTACCGCTTCACTTGTCATTTGAATGTGACTTCCAGCTTTTGCCTCTACAGAACTTGAGCCAACGAAGAGGCAAAAGACCAATGAAGATTATAAAACCCCAATCTGAATGCCACTGAGGCTGGATGATAAAAGGAAGTGCTGGGTAGGATAAGAGGTAGTCGCATCTGGTTTGATTTCAATGGATACGGACTGTAGGTGGAGGGGAGAAGTCGTACTGTTTGGCCAGGTATGAGAGGTTTAGGAGTTTAAGTCCAACCTTTCTATAGGCATTGCTGACAGCACATGAAAAGTTTGAAATTTGGTGTGTAACTGCTGAAATGTGTATGTGTGACAATGCCAGTGGGAGCCAGGCTGGGTTGAAGATCAAATGAGCAAGAGTGGAGAAGATTTTTTTTTTTTAAGTGAAGGATCTGAAAATCAAAGAACCATCTCAATGACTCAGAATTTCTGACCAGTTCCTGGACAGAAAGTACTTCTTGCCCCTTCATTTATCTGAAACAGAAGGTACTTGGAGAACTAGACTATCTTACAGGAGGAAGTGAGTTACTGGCTGTGCTCTATCTGATGCAGCATACTGTTCCCCTTGTGCTGGATTGTGCCACTATTTGTAAGCTTGCTGCTGAAGCCTGACACAGGCATTCCCTGGCATCTGGAACTATTGATGTCGCAGGATGAGATTAATTTCCAAACGTATTTCCAGCAGCTTGGAAGACACAAAGGTACTGTGAGTCAGATGCCAATTAGTTGCATTATTTGCTGTGGTTTAAATGGAGCGGAGATGTAGAAATTCCAGAGATCAAGAGTTTGGTATGTGCACTTCCAAGTTGGAAGTTACACCCTAAGGATGCCCAGTGATAGTCCCACACGTAGCACATCAGCACATCACCCAGCCTGTCAGACAATCTGTACGTACAGAGGGGTGGCTCCATGTGTACTCATAGCCATCCACATTTATCACAGGCATGACGTAGAAGTCAGAGTGCTCCAGAAGCGTTGTCATGGTCTGATCTCTCTCACGCGCACGGATTGCCTGTAATGCATAGGGGCAACTTATTAAAATCATTCCTCACAGTGTTTTCTTACCTTCCTAGAAAGGCACCTGATGGCATCTGTAAAATGAGTGTCAGACCAGTCTACGTCATGATAGAGGTTCAGCACATCACAGAAATAGCTCAGTAATGAATGAGCTCCTTGGGTAGAAGTGCCAGGGAGAGGTTAGGAATTGAGCTGATGCAGTCAGCCAGACACACTGCAGTACTTCAATGTTAACGGGAGGTCATGAGAGAAAATTGAAACCTAAAATAGGAAGTGGTGTGGTTTTGCCTCAGCTGAGAGCTGGGTACCATGCAGCCACTTGTTCTTTAAAAGGAAAGGGCAGAGGGGGGGGAATTGAGGGAGGGGGGAAAAGGAAGGAGAAGTAAACCCAAGGAACCAAAACCTTGTGGGTTGGGATAAGGATAGTTTATTGGGAGAGCAGAAAAATAGATATAATAATAACAACAGGACTTTATAGCAAAATATATGAAACTGGTGATACACAGTGCAGTTTCTCACTGAACCGCACAACTCAGGCTGTACAGCTCAGAGCCATCCCAAAAATAGACCATCCCCAAAACCGCTTCTCCTGGAGCTGCCTGCTCCTCCCCCACCAGCCCCCCTTTATGCTGAGCATGATGTAATTGGCATGGAATACCCTCTTTGGCCAGTTTGGGTCACCTGTCCTGGCTGTGTCCCCTCCCTTCTCATTAGTTGGGAAATATGAACAACTGAAAAGTCCTTGATCGCTTGGCAACAACTAGAAACACCCGTGTGTTACCAGCACTGCTCCCATCCTAACTCCCAAACACTGCATTCCCTCTGATGCTTTTTAACTCCATCCTAGCTGAAACCAGGACAGGAAGATTTGAGCTTTTGCTGCTTGTATAAATTATAGGACACCCCCAACACCCAAAATACACAGAAGCAGTGTAAAATAAAGCAAGCACAGAAATAACAAGAAACATTTCAAATGGTTGCTGTACATAACAATATTTGTCCTGGTTGCATTAATAGTTCAGTGCATTTGTATGCAAAGATCCAGTAAGAGCATTGTACAGCACTGTGCCTCACAGGCTATTTTGAAGGCTTTAGTGATACCTAACCTGGCTGTGGGTCCATAACACAGGGATAAATTTTAACCTAGATTAGTAGGTTTTTTACTATTACAATAGACTAAGTACTTAATCATAGATACATTTTAACATATATATATATATATTTATACACCTTACTTAAAGCACCTTCATTCATTTTAAATCCCTCTTAGTTTTCCTCAGACAATTGACTTCCTCAAACTTAAATGAGAAATGTCAATCTTTGTACAATCCAACAACAAAATTAAATGATAAAGAGTGGAAATGTTATAAAGAATGCCTAGGATTTGCAAGAGAGAGCTGCTGATTTTGATGTGTGTGTGCAGATGTGGATTAAAGCCAAATTTTAAAATGTTACTCCTTGAAGTGATAAGAGAAATAAAATTTGAATTTAAAACACGTAAATTAGATCAAGTGGATGGAGAATCTTAATGTTCAGCTTGTTAGTTCTGAAAAATGCTGCAGGGACATGTCACTGGAAAAGTGACAGCACAGCTGGTAATTATTTGGAGCAGCATGAAAAGGGCAAATGTGTTTCTCTCCAAGGGAACCTTCAAGGCTAGGATTATCAGAGGGTCACAAGGTACATTCAGATGTATTTGTCCCTAACTCCTGCAATCTCCTTTCAAATGTTATAGTCATTGAAGCTTTATAGTTGTGACTGAGGACAGAAAGAAACAGATTATTGCTGTTATTATTATTATTACTATTACTACCACCATCGTTATTGATTTCCATCACAGCCAAGCCATAATTCATGTTTCAAAGGCTCATCTATGTTGTTTTTCTGGCTACAATACCGGTGATTGTGAAGTCTCAATCTCATCTAGCTTATTTTTACTGTGAACTTTGCTTTTGTGAGAAAAGTAATGATAAATAATATCTCAGGACATTAACTGAGCAAGTTGGGAAACCTTGTCTGGGCCAGAAAGGCCTTTGGAGCCTTTTTCTTGTCCCTACTAAAAATCGGGCCAGCAGCTCTGCATGATGAGTTGAGCAGAGATGCCTTAAATTTAAAAAGACTGAGGAAACATGCTAAGATCTGGGTATAAACCATGAATGAGGTATCTTTTGGCATGCCTTTGTTCACTATCCTGAGCAGCGTAACTATTAAAGATAATTAAGATCAGATGTGACCGTCAGTCTGTGGCTGCACAGCAAGGCTGGTCAGGCAGAGGCCATCATACAGTGATCTACTAGTTCCCATGAACTGGTACTATGTGTGTGGCTGACAGCTGTTGATCATGTTCTGGACATCTGAAATGACAGTGTCTCTAGCAAGGATGGTGCCTTCAGAAGAAGGTGGCTTGTGTGGCCTCATTCGCTGAATGAGGCAGAACCAGAAAAAAGCATGAGTGCAACACTCAGAGGCAGGAGGTGGAGGAGCAGTCGCAGCAGGCAGGTTACACAGCGGAGCAAGTGCTGAGTAGAGATTGCTGGTGTGCATGCTGGTGTGCATGCTCTAGGAAGGTACGTAAGGAAGAACTAAGGGTTGAGCTTGAGCTCGCTCTAGGTGCCCTCTGATCTACTCTAGGCATTGCCAGCTGGAGCAATAAGGGCACGAGCCTCTGTGCACTATGTGACCAACATCATTCCGTGGATCCATGCATTGGTATAGACATACCCCTAGTACTTGCTTTTCCTGGCATCCCTTTCATCCCTGACTGTTTATAACTGTAAATGTTTCTGTTGAATTTCCTGCATACACTTTGAAAAGTTGCTTTTATAGTTGAAAAAACATCAGGGCTCTTTGACATTTGATCTTTACGACTCTCACACACACACATACCTCCAATCTACTGACACATGTTGATATGTATAAATAGACACAAATCTCCTGTGTTGGTGTTCTGGAAGTAAATAGATTAAGACTTTATGTACCTTAGAGTGCAATTGGACAGAGAAGGTAAATGGCATGAAGGATTTTTGCTTTGCTTTGAAAATGGTAGGCAGGTGTGATTGTCTACTCACATGGCCTATGAACCACAGACAAAAAGCAGGAGAAATCCATTCTCTGGCGTGGATACCACAGTCAATCCATATGGCACTTTTGGATTTTCCTGGGCTTTTAGAAAGCTGGCAAAAGAGAAATTGTATTAAAATGTCATCATTATAAATTGTACCCCTAGAAAGTGGGAATTGAAAGGGTAACAAAGATGAAAGAAGTAGCAGCTGTCTTGTAGGGAGAGCTTGGATTGCTCCTGGTCCAGGATACTGCTCTCGGTTGCATTCAGATACAGCCAGAGAGCCATATCCAGACTGCTGGTAGCAGGCTCCTGACATAGGCACCAACACTGTATGTAGCAAAACGTGAGGTCAAGATCACCAAACACACAGGGCTACAAACTAGACTGGCTTCATAGTCAAGAGGGCTATGTCAAGAGCCAGTATTTCATGCCTTTGGATGACAGCCTAGATGCGACAACTTCTTTGTGACCCTGCAAGGAACTTAATGTGATTAAATGCCTTTGTCAAAGGTAATGCCCCTTATTAGAAGAATTTAGCAAACTTCTAAAAAAGGCAAAATTTACACATTATTAAATTATGAATGTAAGTATAGATTTAAACAACTGCTCTGGCCAAGCCCCATCGCTTGCTTACATGAGGGATTGTGGTTGGGTCAGAAGAATCCCAGACATAGATACAGACTGGGAGATGAGCTTCTTGAGAGTAGCCCTGCTGAGAAGGACTTGGGGATTGTGGTGGATGAGAAACTTCACATGAGCCAGCAGTGTGCTCTTGCAGCTCACAAGGCCAATGGTATCCTGGGCTCCATTAGAAGAGGGGTGGCCAGCAGGTACAGGGAGGGGATTGTCCCTCTCTACTCTGCCCTCCTGAGGCCCCATCTGGAGTCCTGTGTCCAGATCTGGGGCCCCCAATACAAGAAAGATGTAGAACTGTTGGAGAGGGTTCAGAGGAGGGCCACGAGGATGATTAGAGGGCTGGAGCACCTGCCCTACAAAGAGAGGCTGAGGGAGCTGGGCTTGTTCAGCCTGGAGAAGAGAAGGCTGCAGGGGGACCTCATTGCAGCCTTCCAGTACCTGAAGGGAGCTTATAAGCAGGAGGGGATTCAACTTTTTAAAAGGGTAGATAATGGCAGGGCAAGGGGGAAAGGATTAAAACTAAAGGAGGGAAGGTTTAGATTAGATATTAGGGGGAAGTTTTTTACAGAAAGAGTGGTGAGGTGCTGGAACAGGCTGCCCAGAGAAGTAGTGGGTGCCCCGTCCCTGGAAGTGTTCAAGGCCAGGTTGGACGGGGCCCTGGGCAACCTTGTGTAGATCCAGACCTGGAGGTTGGTGGTCCTGCCTGTGGCAGGGGGGTTGGAGCTCTATGATCCTTGGGGTCCCTTCCAACCCAGACCATTCTATGATTCTATGATTCTATGATTAGTACTTGGAAAGATTTCGCAGTATGTCACAGCTGTACCTTCAGAATATAAAGTGGTCGTTTTTCATACGATGATCCAATATATATTTTCTGGAGGAGGTCAGAATGGACTTTCACTACTTCTTCCATCCAGCGATAAATCTGCAGGGATTAAGTTAGTAAACAGATCTCCTATTGTTTTCCTTCATCCCTGAAAATGGTCTAGACTTAAATTAATTTTCCCTCCCCAAATCATACCTCTTTAGCTGATGGAAAAGAAACACTAGCAATTCAGAACACTTAATTCTTGCCTGACTCTGATTTCTCTTAAACAGTGCAATACAATCACAGTACAGTCCAAGTACAGCCCTGAGATTCCTCTTTGGTTCTGTTTTGTTGAATTATTATCCATTTCATGTTTTAAATATTTATGTGATGTTTTGTGACTTCGTTTCACTTCTCTGTTGGCTGCACTTGAGTGGCTGAGCAATACAACAATGATTATTTACCTGTTGATGTTTTCTTTCCCTAGGTCCATTCTCAACCATGTGACACATTTCATCCCTTGAGTCTACAGAGGACTACAACAAAAATGTCTTACTTCTTTCATTGAGTGGTAGTTTTCATAATATGATGAAGACCTGCGTGGGTTGACTGTGTCATTGATAGTCTGTTTTTCAATAAGTTCTTTAACATTTCCCAATGAGACTCTGAGTAACAAAGAAAGAGCACAGCCTCCTGTTAAGTAAACAACAAATAACTTTACAGAAACATTTATGACAACAAATAAAATGTACATACTTGTATTGGATGTTCAGTTGCCTCAACTGAGCTTTTATGCTACTTATGCTGGATGCCTTGACATAGAAATGGACTTCTCTGTCCTTCTTGATGTTTTCAACCACAACAGGTTGCCAGAGAAGGACCTGCAAAGTTTCCAAAAACTTTTGGTTTTATTCTTTTTTATTACTGAGGAAAGAAAAAATATTCTTGCTAGCATTTAGTAAGCATTTTGAAAATAATTGAAGCATATGTTTTCAAGACTGCCTATATCAAGCAGTTTAATATTCTCTGTGTTGTGTCATTGCATTCTGCTACTGCTGGAAATGAAATGTGTGTATTTAAGAAATGTTTATAATTATTTCTGCACATAAATTCATAAATCAAGAACAAAGACAAGAACATAACCTTTTCTGAGATAGTATTTCTATATAATAGATATGTTTAGCTGGTTATTATGTTACATGTTTTCAAGTCTGCAGAGAGTTATTTTCCCTGAGGGCATTTTGAGAATTAATGAAGATCAGACCAGTCTTTGTAGTTGTATTCGCTGATGACTTTGATCAGGGAAGAAATAAATGCCAGAGGGGTGTTGAATATCAGGTTGAAGAAGCAACAGATTAGAAATGGAGGCTAATAAGAAAAGAAGATTCTTCTTGGTAAAATTAAATCTTTTACAATAATAAAGTCAGAAGCCAACATAGTCAATAAAAGACTGAAACCTTAGAACCAGTAATAGCAAAAGATGTAGGGGTTACAGTAAACAGAAAATTAGGCATGAATTTACAGTGTGAAAAGGGTCAACATATTTCTTGGGTGCGTTTTTGAAGACATACAGCATGGAGTCACCAGGCATCAGGGTTTATTTTTTTCCTTTCTGGTGCAGTTGCACCAGGAATATTGTATTCAATTTAGGGCACCACATTTCCAGGCATGCATCAGCCATCAACTGTTTGGCTCATTTCTCAGAGAGAATGTGTCTGCAAAGTCATACAGTAAACTTACCCGTGCATTTCATCAAGACTTTGGAATGGCAAAAGGTTTTGCCCCTGGATATATTTCTGCACTGTGGTATACAAATGGCTGAGCTAGTCTCAGCGTAGCCAGCACAGGCAAAATTGGCAGGGTAGTGACAGCATCACATGGCTCTGCCTCATTTGGGAAACCCATTCAAGCAGCAGGCTGGATGCTTAGCTCCCCAGCACGTATTTCCCTGCTGCACCAGTTCAGATTTAGTTTCTCTTTGCTGTGGCAATCTTTGAATTGAGAGTCAGGAAAACTAAGGAACTCTGGATTGACACAGCTGAGGTGGCAGAGGAGCAATGAATGGAGGTAAATGGGAAACTTTGGTTTGCATATGATTACTGGTCTCTTTGCCCATTGTCAGCAATGGGCAGTACTGCCTCGGGAGCAGCCACAAAAGACTCTGCTGTAGGTGTTCCTGCATCGAGGTCTTCTGCTGTATGCTACGTGCTGTTGGGGCCCACTATTCTAACTTCTGCCAGATGCTGAACACCCTGAGCAAGTGCAAGCAGTGCAGAGAAGCACCGCAAATACTGACCTCTTCTTGGTGAGCAGTGATAGAACCCAAGAGAACAGTGTGAAGCCACAAGGGAGGTTATGTTGCATGTTAGGAAGAGGTTCTTTACTGAGAGTGTGGTTGGGCACCGGCACAGGGTCCCCAGGGAAGTGGTCACAGCACCCAGCTTGGCTGAGTTCAAGAAGCCTCTGGACGATGTGCTCAGTCACATGCTCTGACCTGGCTGGCCCTGTGTGGAGCCAGGAGTTGGACTTGATGATCCTTATGTGTCCCTTCCAACTCAGGGTACTCTATGATTCCATGCATGCAGGGGACAGGCAGAACCCTGTCGGAGAAGACAGCAGGCCTGCCAGCGGCCTAGCTCTCTTCTCCCAAGATTTAGGCCCTGACAATATTATTCTGTTCCCATGAGAAAGGAGAAGTTACTCATGCTGAGAGGATCCTAATAATCACATTCTCAAAACACAGCGGCCTTGTTGATAGGGGTACAGGCTGCCCTAAACCAAGAAGCAGTTAAGGGAAGGTATTTGGGAGTAACGGAACATGTTAGGAACCAACCATAACAAGATGGTCAAAACCAGCAGGTGTGTGGATGTTTTTAGGCATTAAAGGTAAACTAACAATATTTTGCTATAAGATAGGTTTATCAGAACTCGTTATAATTACTAACCAATCAATATGGTGTGAACAGTGTGTGTAACCAATGAGCAGTTTTTTAGCTTGCCATGTTTGCAGTAATAAAGGTATAGAATCTGTGTGATTTCACCTAATAAAATGGCTTCACCTAAAATTCACATTGCATTGCGTCTTGCTCTCTGCCGGTCGCCACAACGTGCAAAGTGTGTGCTGCAGGAACAAAGCATTGGCTTTGGTTCAGGTTTTTGCTTTCCAACTTTTGCAGGGGTAGCATCTATAATTAGCCTGATAATTCTTCATGTAAGATGCTGATTTTCAACTGCTTCTTTTTTGTTAGATTGCAACCATTAAAATGTGTTGGGAGGCCCTGTTTGTTTCTTCCCTTTCCTTATCCTTTTCCTATTCCTATTGCTTTTCCTTCTCTCATTCCCTTTCCCTTTTCTTCTTCTTATAACTTGACCAATTTATAGCCATGGGAAAAAAAAAAAAAGGCCAGTTTACAACCTTTGAAAAACATTTGGTTTGCATGTTCACATAAGTGACTTGGTAGCCAAGTCACTCATGCTCTCTCTGCACTGAATGTGCTGCAGTTGGTCTTCATGGCTTCTCGGTGCTCCTGTGCACAAGCAAGGCAAGAATGACAGAGAAGAATGGGGAAAAGATGGAGGAGAGAAGATTTATTTTGGTGGAGCAAAGGAGATGGACATGTGGAGGTGGAAAAGAGCAAAGCAAGGTTACGAAGGTTTGTGTGAAGTGAAGGGAAGGATCAGAAGAGGCTAGGAGGGGCAACAGAAGACTAGTACGGTTTTGGGGTGGACATAAAATGAATAGGAGCCAAGAACGACAGAGGAAGACTAGGCATAGGCACTGTTAAAATCTTTCAGTCACCTGAGACACACCTTCAGTCATCCTGTAAATGACGCTGTTTGAGGGAATGGTTACACCTATATTACTGAGTGCTGGCTTCAAACTGTGGGGGTGTGATTAGGAAAAAGCTCTTGAACAGGAAAATATGCCTCATTTTAATTAAACACTCTCTTTTTTAATGACAGGAATAATAATTGAAAAAAAAAATTATTGCTTAAGAGATTTTTATCTTCTGAATGCCACTTTAAAATAATATATACCACAATAAATCCAGTCCTGATCTTCAAACTGTGCAGGTCAGATAGGTCAAGATTACATTGGCCCGAAGTGCTGCTGTTCCCTAGAAAAAGTGTTTCTACTTACTCTGTGTTGGTGCTTTGCCAGTTTTTCAGTGCCTTAGTTCACAAAAATCAATTGCAGAAACCTGGGCTCTGATAAAAGGCACTGCTATGCCATTATGAAGGGGAAGTCTCCTCATGCAAATCAGAAGAAAGCGGAGTAATGAAAATCAAGATTTTGCAGAGTTGCTGTATTAGAACAAATGAAGGAAAGTGGGCTAAATCTTTCTCTGGGGGGAAAGGGAGGGTGAGAAGCAGTGTTATTGTACTTGGGGGAAGAATTTTGCCTAGAGATCAGAGAGACAAAGGGATCTATTTACCTCAGTGGTGTTCAGTAAATCCTTAAGGGCCTCAACCTGGTTGTCTGTTTGTGGGAGAGCCCACAAGACTTCGTCCCTGAAAAACAAGGGTATTTAGGTAAAGCACAGGTACTTGGAACTACTTTAGGTCACACAGAAGTAGAGAAGCAGGCTTGGCCTTTCTCATCTTCCCAGGCTTGGCTGCCATGAACTCAAAGATGATGATGAGCCCTATTCCAGCCTTTGCTTCTGCCAGTCAGCGAAGTCAATGACAGAAGTGTGGCAGGGCTTTGGTAGCCAGTATCTACTGCTGGACTCAGATCACTCCTGGGAGCTGCCACCAGCACCACAGCTGCCAGCCCCAGCTAATCCAGCGTGCAAGAGCACCAGTGGAAAACCAGCCTGGACCAAGAAAAGAACTCTCCTGTTCTCCCCTGAGTTTCTCAGTCTCTGTTTAGCAGAAACATGAGCCCACCCAGCCTCCTGCCAAGGCCAAACATGATGTTTACATAGATACACAGAGGCGACTACCATCATCATTCCTACTCCAGTTTTCTGGTACCCTCATTTCTGTCCCTCTGCCGGGGATGTTTTCAGTTGGTCTGTCTATTCCCTCTTTGCCTGGTAGCTTATATTTCCCTTCTACTTGAAACCTGTGGTCTGTACAGAAGATAGTGCTTCCCTTGCCTGAACCCACTGGTAAAAGAAGGGAAATTCACTTTCTGTAAAGGAAAAAAAACCTCACTTTGCAATGTAAATCCAGCCCTGATCTTTGGTGTCCTGAAAACCATGTTATTCAAAATTACATTGGGTAGATAGTAAAAATAATTAATGTGTGTAGAACAAGGAGTTTTAGAGGAACATCAGATCCCTATGTCCATTTTCTGGGCTGAGGTGGCTCTCAGCCCTTGAATCATGTGGAGTTGGTGGCAGTGCACAAACCAGGCACTGTGGAAGTCCCTGCCAGCCCTGTCTGCAAAGGCTGTGCTGAAAGGAGAATAGGAAGGGCTCTCAAAACTAGTGTGTTCAAGCCACATAGCACGTTTGTCACAGCTTGTTGTTGTGGCTGATCCCAAGCAGAGACCTGACAGCATCTGGCAACCAGGTGATTGATCTTCTTCTGCTTTTAGCCAGGCCCCAAGTAATCACTGTTGTTTCTCATGCAGAACCAGCAATATGCCAGCCCTGCTCTTGCCCCCACCATCATCTGACAGAGCATCAAAAAGCAATCAGGGACAGGCAGGGTTGGCGGGTCCCTATTTCTTTAGGCAAGCATGCTCCAGAGCTTCTGTTTGGGGCTATTTTAAAAGTGAATTTGTCTTCTATTCTCTGGGGTAGTCTTTTCACAGGGGAGACCAGGAAAGGGTGGCTGCGTACAGTTTTGTCCCGTGATTCCCACAGCATGGGAGTGCCATAATGAGGCAGCTGGTAAGTACCGGGCAGGCAGCAGCGATTCCTTTATAGCTCTTGTTGGTAAGACCTAAATACACTGAACAAGATGATCCAAGTTCTGCCCTTGCTCTTGTAGTCATGTGTTTAACATGGAAAGTAAGAAGAGCTGGAATTGTAGTCATTTGACTTCACAGTTCCTTTGCTTGCATTTGCCATTATTCTCTCCTCCACCTGTCTTCTACCTCACTCCTGTTAGAAACACCCAGACAAAAGCTCAAATTATTGCTTTTATACCGATCTCAGGAAAAACTCTCCACCCCCAGCTTCCTTGCCCTGCCTGCTGCCCTGGTACAGCTGGACGTGTTCATCTTGAACACACCTCTCTTTTTTCCCTTTCTGTCCTCATTCTGTGCTTCCCTGGTTGCTCTTTGAGTTTGTCCTTGAGCAGATCCCTCTGATTCCCCTCATCCAACTTTTTGCCAGGGTCCCACTGGACTCTATCACTGTTCTCCATCTCTTTTTCCTCTCCCTTTTATTTATAGATAGAAGTCCACCACTACAATGCCCAGGTCTGATCCTGAGGGAGTGGGATGAATTACAGTTCATTTTAGATGGTATTGGTACAGTCACTCTCTTAATGAAGAAACAGGCACTTTCAGAGTCTGGTTAACCTGAACTAATGTAGATGTGTGTGCTAAACTTGAATTAATTATAACCTAATTACACATTTTTTCCCCAGTAGCTGTACAGGAAGGTGAAAGAGACTTGTGTCCATGGTGAACTGTGTAGAAATCCCAGTCAGTCAGATGAATTCCACCCAGGCACCCTGACCATCATCTCACAGATGATGTCTCTCTGCAGGCATCTCAGTTTCTTCATCCCTCCTCTCCACTGCATTTCTCAGTCACTAGGAAGGTTGTCAGCATTATGTACCACACAGGCCCACAAAAAAAAGCATCAGCATGGATGTGTCTCTCTGTCCTCATAGCCTGGCTTCATTTAAACCTCACATGTTCTTTCTGACTCCAAAATGGCCTCCATACTCTTGTCCAGATGAATGTCTTGCCCTGATTCTAGCACGTAGCGTCACTATAGGAGTGCTGCCAGCATCTTCTCTTGTTTTCCTGGACCATGTAAGCTGTTTGTCTGCCTGGAGCACAGATGTCTGGATGTGGGCTCTTTTTTCTCCCACCTTGCCTATTTCCAATCATCCTCCAGCCTTGCCCTACAAGAGAGCTAGGACTCTTTTCAGTGTTACCGGCTCTTTCACAAATCTCAGAGCGTTCGGTGTGTTTCTTAGAAGTCCAGATGCAGTAATGGCACTGTAGCCTTGCAAAGGAAAGCTTTAGTACATGACCATTACATCCTCCAACAGTAGCACTCAAATAAAAGTAAAAAGTCAGACACACCACCTTTAAAATCTCATTATTTTAGCCATTTTCATAACTGGGGCTGGAGGGTTAGGCTCATGATCTCCAGTGGGAAATGCCATATTCCTCTGTAAGGGTCAGATATCCGTCACTTTATTTAAACATGAAATAAATGAACCTTCAACTGGCACAGAGCAATATTGCCCCACTGAGTTCACCTAAAAACATGTTTAACTGTCCCCTTACTTTAACCTTCCAACCTCCATAGAATCATAGAATCATAGAATCATAGAATCATAGAATCATAGAATCATAGAATGGTCTGGGTTGGAAGGGACCCCAAGGATCATAGAGCTCCAACCCCCCTGCCACAGGCAGGACCATCAACCTCAGGCCTGCATCTACACAAGGTTGCCCAGGGCTCCATTCAATCTGGCC
>VZTU01015244.1:0-54822 GCA_013400835.1 Zapornia atra
ACTGACCAAAGGCATATTCCGTATCATATGATACCATGCTGAGCAATAAAAACTTTGGTGTCCTTTTGCTTTGCTTCCACACATGGTCTGTGTTTTCTTCCATTACACTGCCTTTACCTTGACCCATGAGGTTGTATCCTGTTTTCTCCTCCCCATTGCACTGAGGTTGAGAAGTGAGAGTGGCTTGGTGGGCACCTGATGGCCAGCCATAACGAACCTACCACAATCTTGTTCACTTGCTCACAGACAGAAAAAAAATCCAACAAATATGTACTGGGATGAATCAGTGTGGCCCCTTCCACAGGGCCATAATGTACATGGATTATTTAATCTATGTTACAAAATACTGCCATGTTCAAAATGCACTGGGGTTCCACTTGGGTTTTCTGTAGTAAAGTTTGTGAAGCTAAGTCCCACTGGCATTGAATCACTTGGCATGTTTAAAGAAAACACAGGAAGAAGCCAATGAATCCCAGTACATTGCTCCTAAAAGATTCTACAGGGAACACCCAGTGCACAGGGCACACTTCAGAAGACCAGGCATTCATACCAGTTAAGTATATTTAAGACAAAGTTAATGTGAAATACCTGGTAAATTCCTGAGAATCAGTAATTTCTTCCAGTTTCTCTTGTGACGGAGTAGTTGTGGCAACTTCTGAGATCTGCAAGTCTTCTTTGATCATATTTTCCCCTTCTTCCTCCTCATTATTACTTTTTTCTGATCCCTTCGTGGCTATTGATAAATCCTCTACATGTTCTACTATGGCCTGTTGAAATTAAGAAAGATTTTGCATCGGGCAAGACTGATTCCCCACCCTGTCAAGTATCTTAGTCATGCAGCCTACTCAGATGCTCAGTTGAATGTAGTACAAGATTGAAAGTCTCACTAAAGAGAATAAAAAGTAATTCATTTCTTGAAAATCATTTTGAGCTATAAAGTATCATCAGTTCAACATACATACAATTAGTTGCCAGTTCTTTTTATATATGACATCATGACATGACATGGTTCTTGGAAGTAATCCACTATGGCTTTCCTTCATCTATCCCCAAGTAGTCTTGGAAGCCAAGAGCAAACTGACATCATTACTCTAGTGTCAGGACCTAAACATGTCCAAGCAACTTGTCTAAGAAACATGTAGAGAACATTAACATGTAGAGAAACATGTAGAGTAACTCATTCCTGAAAACACTGTCTAAAGTTACTGCACTGGAAAATGTGTAAAACAATTCAACATCAAATTCTTGTCTTTAAGAAGAGACCCAGTAGCAATTTGCCTAAATCCAGTGCTCAGTATAATTATAAAAAATTCCCTACCTTTCTCCCCCTCCAGTGTAGACAAACCTTCATTTTAGCCATGTAACTTATCTCACTTAAATTGGTTTAAGTTTTTGTAGGCAAACTTACTTGGTTTCAGACAAAAAATATGTCCTTTCTACATCAGCAATACTACTACTTGTGTTCATCTCTTTACAAATACCTGCTTTGATAATCTTGTATACCTGGGGGCTACACAGGAGCCTTAAGCTACTTGAAAGCAGAATTAAAATTCCCATTTTTGCAGTACTGTTGGCATTACGACTTATTCTCTGTTTTAATGTCCTCTCTGCTCAGGGACCTGCAATTCCCGTCACTCCAGCAGAGGGCTGTGGCAAACAGCGTTATGGGACGAGAAGCCAAGCACACTGTACATCTCAAATGAAAACCACTGAGGTCAGATGCTAATCCCCCATCTATACACAGAGAAATGTTTGTAATAAAAAACCAAAGTACCTCAGGATGTTGTGGAATAGTGAAATCTTGATCGTTGGTGGGTTTTTGGCAATCTTTTACTATTTCTAACTCTTCTTCTACTAGTAATGGCACTTCTTTTTCATCAGAAGAATTCATGTGACTGTTAATATCTGTTGTTTCCTCCTCACTGTTCTCAGTGTCTATTTCTGGTGGAGGGACACTTATCTTAGAGTCTGGCTCTGGAGAATCTTCCCTGTAGTTTTGTTCTGGTAAGGCCTTCTCATGTAAAACATCCATTTCTGGTTCAGAGGAATCTTTGTCATTTCCAGCATCATAATCTTCAATACAAGGCTCAAGGTAAGCATTCAGAACTGCTGATATGGGAACATTGTAATGTGGATAATAAAAGAGATCATGTGGTATTACAGATACCTTTGAAGAACTGGGTAGCACTTCAGCTGAAGGCTCAACTTCATCACAGCTGTCCAGGTCCTCTGGATTTTTAGGCACATCTGAGAGAGAGTCATCAGATGTTTCATGCTGTGTAGATAGTTCTTGGCTTTTGAGATTAGAACCATCCAGTGAACAATTGTTAGTTTCTGTTGTCTCAAAGCCAGGTGATTGCTTTGTATATTCATTTTGTGGAAGTTTCAGTATTTCCTCGTTGAGAAGATGAAGAACGTACTTATGTGTATCTTCCTGTTTTGAGGTATCTTCTGGTAAAAGAATTGAAGTCTGGGGTTTGCTTTCTTCTACTTTACTTATAGATTCATCTGTAAGTATACCTGAAGTCCAGGATAGCGGACTCAAAGAGGAAGTATTGGCTGAAAGGCTCTTAGTTTCATTGTCAAACTCAGTAGAGGTTTCTTTAGTTAGTTCTTCAGAATAGTCTTCAAAAGAGTCAACAGAATTTTTCTGATCTGTCAGAACAGCTGGAGAAAAGTCATCATTCTGTTTCAGTGGATCATCAGATATGCCTCCATCACCTTGCATGAATTTATCACTTAGAACCTCCCAAGAGGAATTGGATTCAAAACTGACAGATCCTGTAATTTTCAGTGAGGTAGGCCTCTGAGGCTCCTCTTCACGTGTTTCCTGTGAATCACCTAGTGCTTGACTCAATTTCCCATTACACTGTTCAGGTATGGTTTCCAATGGGATTCTCTCAGGGGTGTCATGAATATGAACCTTTGGAGGAGCAGGATGACTCCTTTCGTGATTAACAGTATACATGTTTTCTTCACTTTCACTTAAAATCAAGATTTTGCCTTCCTTTTCTGAAGGTGTGTCTTTGATGTGGACATATGTGGACTCAATTGGAAGCTCCTTGTCAGGATACGTAAAGTCTTCCTGTAAATGAGACACCATTAAAAGACAAATCATCAGATATCACCTCAGATACGATTTTACTTTTCCCAAGCACAACAGAGAGAATAACTACTTAGTCCATCCCTCCATTACCTTGTGAAGGGCCAATTAATGACTCACTTATTTTGAAAGTAAGGAAACCAATTTGGCAAGTGACTTGAACAAAGCTCAACGTCAAGAAGCTACTTGTACAGGAAGATTAGAATTCAGACAAGCCTGCTCCCCAGTTGTTAAGGTATTCATGTCCTCCTGCTGCACCTGTGGAGGCAACTCACTTGGCTGTTTGACACCATCCCAAACTCTGGGAATATATCACAGAATCACAGAATCAGTAGGTTGGAACAGACCTTTGAGATCAAGTCCAACTGTACCCATCCTCCATATCCCTAAGCATCTCATCTACCTGTCTTTCAAATACATCCAGGGTTGGTGACTTAACCACCTCCCTGGGCAGCCTGTTCCAATGCCCAGTGGTGAAGAATTTTTTCTTATTGTCTAATCTAAACCTTCCTGGCACAGCTTGAGTCCATTCTCCCTCATCCTATCACCTGTCACCTGGGTGAAGAGATCAACACCCACCTCTCTACAGCCTCCTTTCAGGTAGTTGTAGGTGGCAGTAAGGTCCTCCCTTAGCCTCCTCTTCTCACAATCCCAGTTCCCTCAGCCTCTCCTCATAAGTCCTGCTCTCCAGCCACTTCACCAGTCTGGTTGCCCTTCTCTGGACACACTCCAGGACCTCAATGTCTTTCTTAGAGTGAGGGGCCGAAAACTGAACACAGCACTCAAGGTGCAGCCTCACCAGTGCCAAGTATGGGGGCACAATCACTTCCCTAAATCTAACACATCTACTAAATTCACTGTGAAATACATTAATATACAGTAGACAGTAGTTTTTAAAGAGTAGGCTTTTTCTTTGTCCATTAAAATGCCCACAAGTTTAAATACCAATAAATATTATTGCTCATCTAATCTATTAAAAAGATTATTATAATAATTCTACTTCCAGTGACTTTAGCAATGCCCACCCATTTTATGAGCTACAAAATACATACATGTGTAGCATATACTCTAGCACAATAACTTGCCACATTAAAATCCCGGCCTTCAAGCTGCAGCTTATTTCATGCTTACAATGAGTCCTTTCGACCTCTTCACTGACAAGATTCAGCCTTTGGTATCTTGTGTCTGATATCTGGTAAATTAAGATTGACTGTGGCCCTCAAACTTGAGAAGACAGAAGTCCAAACAAAATTCCAAGTCCAATGAATCATCATAGACAACGGGATAAATTTCAGCTGTATTAAGTCTTGCACAGCGAAGCTGTAGAGCCCTGTGTAACCAGTTCTAACGTCTGAAAGTTACAGCTGCATGTAAATATTTAAAAGCACAGTTCTACCTAAAGCGTTTTATCAATCGCCAACAAAAGCCCATTTCACCGGATTTAACAAAGTTTGTGGTTTATTGTAAAGAGCTTGTGGGTGTTGGTCTCTTCTGTGAAAGAAACCTAGAAACACAGATACACCAATATCTGACTTATAAAGTACAAAGCGAGTTTTAAAAATGGTGTGACACAGGACTGAATACGTACCCCTTCCAGCTCCGGGAAGTGTTCCAGAAATTGCGCCACATATGTCACAATGGACTGTTCATCAGGTGATTCCACCATGATATCTATGGAGACAGATACAAGGGGCTTGAGCACACAGTTTTAAAACACTCTTGCAAAGGATGAGACTGCCAGAAATTTATCCCGCCTTTATGGTGAGAGCAATAACAGACACGAATGCTTTTCCTCCTCTGACAGGGGAGAGTAGAATCCTTTTCACTGTTGATGGTACTCAAAGAGAGTTCTCAGCTTCTTACTCACATTAAGTTTTTCCAAACACATACTGAACCCTGATCAGGATCCCTTTTCATCCACCTTCATACTGTCATTTATGTTGTCACTAGCCAGTGATATTGTTGAGTGATAGCACAGAGATTTATTTTTAGTAGGGTGGCCCAGCCTTCTAACAGTTGACCCACAAAAGCACAAATAACCATTCTGTGCTTTCAGTCACAAAATCGAGGTCTAATACCTGTTTAGTGAGTTCAGTAAAAAAGATTGTAAGCAGCAGCTCTGGTTCTATACATATACTTATATACATACATATAAGCCTACATTTAGATATATAAATATATGCATGTGTACATATGCATTGTAAAGGGAAAACCAGGAGATGCAAATAGATTTGAATAGATACCTATCCCTTTTCCTGGTACAGCGGACTCACACACCTTGTCCCGGAGCGACATCCTGTCTCTGCAGACTGTAGGCATTACGAAATGGTGCTAGTGCACTGAGACCCCTCTCAGCACAACAGGGTGGCAAGTAATGCCCACCAGTAATGCAGATGTCACATAGCATCTAAATGCTAACCAGGACCAGTGTACACAGCTAGAGCTACGGTAAGATCTCTGCCCCAAGGAGCAGATGGGAAATTACAATGTGAAGCATACAACCACGAGGCAGCGAATGGTTCATTTTTATTATCAACCAGCCCGACTCACTGATCACATCAACAGCCTGATCACTGGGAGGTTTTTGGTAGGTATCACAATGCAATAGTCACGAATTCATTATAGTTTGAGTGTTACCCAACAAAGCTGATGTAGGCGTTTTACCTTCTGGTTCTAGGAGCCGAGGAACACCCAGCTTGTTTTGTGCTATGCTGAAAGCATCCTCCAGGTTTTCTCGAGCTGATTTCTCCAGTGCTCGCTTCACGTCTACCAAAGAAGAGTCTATTGCTTTTATGATAGCTAAGAAAGCAAGGCCGCTCCTCCAACTGCTGGCAAAGTCCTGAACTGCAACACCATACCTGAACAGAATTACACAGAGTTTACACGTGTGGTGGATTTACAAAATCCAAAGTAAAGGCATCACCATTTTCAAAGACTCCTGAAAGTTAAAAGCAAAGTTGCTGAGTTGCACTGTTACATTTGAGCTCTTTTTGGATTTTGAAACACACAAAACACGTTCATAAAACACAAGGATTCACAAACTGGATTGGTGTGGCTAACAGCAGACATCAATCTGCTTGTAGGGAGCAGTTAGTAAAAACAAAGCCCTCAAGAACTCAGCGACCACATTTAACGTTCATAAAACCAAATGTCTCTGAGATTCCTGTTTCTGTTGCTCTCCAGCATTTTAATGCAATAGCTTGGGAAGACTGCCAACACTTAAGTATTTAAAAACATAAGCATAAATGATTCACATTCCTGTGTACTTGGCCTTCTATAGGAGAAAGCTGTGCTTTGCCAAATGCAAATGGTGTCAGTACATGTATAAACCACAAGTGTGTTAGATGCCTAAAGTTGTGGAGGAAAAAACAACCATCAAACTTGCAATGAAATACAGCCCCCAGAATAGAATATTCTGCATAAGTCATTGGATAACAGGATTATAATGTTACTATTACATTTTTAGTGCAGTTTCAAGAACAATTTTCTCCTATTGGGAGTTTTCAATTTGTACTCTTTGACTGGGCTGAAAAGCCTATGGCCTTAACTGCTCCAGCCCTCGCTTTCCCTGTACCACCTCCCTGAGAATGACATTATTAATGTTATTTTGAGACTAAAATTCTGATTCCTCTATGGTCTGCACTGGCGGCAGTGACCTATGGATCCCACTGGGCCAAGTTTATCTGCACAACAAGCACCCTTAGCTTCACTGGAGATAACCAAGCCATGATGTGACCCACAGGACCAAGTATTTAAGATGTTAACTTATCAACACCAGACACAGCACATATGTGTTCACGTGCAAGCCTGTACATATAAATCCATCAACAGACAAAAGCGCCAAATACTCAGCTATCCAACTTGTACCAGTAAGTTTGACTTGTGCCTTCTTTAAAACTCTCTGGCAGTCATTGCTTCAGGTAACAATCAAAGATGCTCCAAGCACTTACACATGCACCAGTAAAGTTGTTTAACCAGAGAGAAACCCTCCCAGGTTAAAGCTTTACGAGACAAAACGCTTTTGGTGAAATAAATGTTTTTTATCAGAGAGAGACAGATGTGTTGAGCAATGGAACTGGACCCAAATGTTATACAATGATGAGAACTGAACAAAGATTCACCCTCTTCCCCTCTTTAATTCTTGGAAAAGAGGGACTCTAGCAGGGGCTCTGTCTTTCATGACACTCTGCAGCAACCCTCAGGTCTGCTGCTTAATATAAAAGGCTGTTGCTAAAGTACTTCAACTTTTTTTTTCCAGTTAGGCCCTTGTTTATGCTTACCTTTTTAATTAGCAAAAGATATTAAACAGACAGTATAAAAGCCAGGGGGTAGGGCGAGGAGGGAACAATCCTGTTTTAAACAGCACCAAGCAGATTAGTGCAAGTTAACATTTAACACTCAAATCACGAAGCCAGCAGTGCACATGGCTGCAAGGTCACACAGCCACTGTAGACATGTGGCTGTAATGATATACCCCCCTTCAGAGACCTTGGGCTTCAAACTTCAAAACCAGAAAAAGCCACAGCACAAGGTGACGAGACAGAGAAAAGATTCAGCTTCAAAAGGGCAAGTGGCAAACCACATTTTTCCATGAGGGTTTCTTAGCTTACTTTCTGGTTTTCCTTTGAACCCAGAATAACAGGGCTCTGATGGCTCTCCGCTGATCCTTCACAGTTACAGAGATGTTTCTCTCCACGCTGGGAGTGCTGGGGTGGGACATGTCTGACTCAGGTCCGCTGGGCCCAGAGGACAGGCTGGAGGAAGAGGAGTTCCTGTTGAGGTTACCTGTCAGCTCCTTAATCTGTAATAAAAGGTGAAACATGCAGTGCTCTGGTTTAACACTGGCCACATGAAGAACCCAGTGCTTGTTTGCATGCAAACTTAAAAGATATCAGTGCCATAAGTGAATTTTAAGAGGTAATTATAGACCTGTCCATTTTAACCCTCAACATGTATTGCACGGGCATGACAGCCAGCTGGCAGCCCCACAAAACAGGGACAGCAAGGAATCAGTTATGCCTGAACTGAGCAAATTCATATTAAATATAAAGCAAAGAAGCATGTCCTTGAAAGAAAAGTTAGTTTAACTGAAATTGTTCTTTAGCTTCACAGGGCTCCCCTGAATGAAACATTTTTAGTTAAGAAATGATGAGGACCGGCAGTGCTCCTGTCCTGGTAGCGCTGATATTTGAGTCCAAATCATCCCCTCTGCTGCTTTTGGGTCTCCTGTGCCCTCTGCTGCTGGGGTGACAGATTCTGGACATATAATCTCTGATTCGAGTCCATCTGGCCAAAGTCGTGCTGTGCACCACTGCTCAGCTTGGGGAGATCAGCCACGGAGAGAAAACCCAGTGAAACTTTGAGAGTTTGTTTTTTAAACCTCTACCATTTTAGAAATGAGCCCAAGAGAATGAGGGAGCCTCACAGTCTTAGAAGAGTCGCAGTCACCCTCCCTCCATCTGTCTTTGTGCATTAGAATTTGGTATTGTCTAGAAGGACATTTTCAAAATACAAGTATATTAAGGGGCAGTTTGAAACTAAGCCTGAGGCTAAATAAATTTTCAAGCTCAAGTCAGTTTTATCAGTTCCAGGCCCTTCACAATCATTTGGCCCTCTCTGCCACTTGCGAATTTTTGCCACGTTGAGTAAGTCTCCAGAGATCATTGATTCTACATGGAATTTCCCACCACATTGGACCAAATCCAGAAAAGATTATTGAAAATAAACTGTGACCTGGAACCAAACTCAAGACGTTGGTTCAGATCCAGGGAATCTGGAGCAGAACCCTGAGAAGGCACAGGAGAGAAGGGAAAGAAGTAATCTGAATCTCTAATTCTGGTCCAAGTCAAACGAAGGCTTAAATTGTCTCATATTTACACCAAAATAGGTCCAATGAAGTAAATGAAAGCAGCTGCAGGTATAAAATTAGAGTGTATTAAGAGGGAAAAGCTCAGGTTTAACATTCTTAATTATGTTCTTTAGGACTAAAAATCAATTTAAAAAGCTGGAATAGATTGATACCATGAAAATTGTTCACTTAATGATTATTCAAGTTTTATTACCTGAAAAAACAAGATTATATTCCATATTAGTCCAAGTACCAGAGAGGAATTTCCATCTGCTATTTCTGCTGCATCGATGCTAACAAGCTTTACCTGTAGAAGAGATCATGAATTCAGAGCCAAATTCAAAGCTGCAAGGTAAATGCAAAAAATGCACTGGCTTGAACTGAGATTCCTGAGTATGTCCAGAACACTTCTGTCACAGGCTGGCCAGTCAAAAAGCAAGACTGAAATCTTGTGGTAATGATAATGTGCCCTGATCACAACCACTCATGGACATCTTCTCTCAGAGCCCAGCATTGCCTGTGGAACCGAAGTGAGCTCAGTTCTGCATGTTCAGGACCACAGATGTGTTTCCTCCACACAAAAATGGAACAAGACAGTGCCCCCTTCAGTGGATCCAGTTCTTAAAAAGTAGAGAATCCATTCTCATACAAAAATTAAAATCCTAATAATATAACTGCTTATTTCTGTTTTTCTGTGTGTCTCCCTTCTCCTTGCTTATCTCACTTTACACAGCTTGTGTTCTGATTAAGTCAGGTAGCAAAGGACAGAATTGCCTAATCCAAGAAAACTCTAGACTTCCCCACACTGTGGTTTCTGCCACAGTGATAACACCAGGATGTTATTCTCTTAGACAACACAGAGTTGGTTTTGACAAAGGTCACGGAGGAAGGAGGAAGCAAGGAAGCTGTCAGTACTGCACATGGCACTCAGACCAAGTTAAAGCCCAGCAAACAGCCCATTTATCACTGAGAAATCCTGTGCATGATGAATCACTCAGCAGTGCTTTACCCAGCTGCCCCAGTTCCACAGAAGCATATACTGATGGGTTCCACCCATTTTGGTTTAATGTCTAACCCTGAAGCTCTTGGCAGCCAAGGCATTTTGCCAACACTTTCATCACTACCCTTTGCTAACTGGTTTTGTTAAATTGAAAAAAGGAAAGCAAAATAACTTTTTATCTAGTGGTTTGCACATCAGTTTTCAATCTTAGCAAGAAGACACCTCCAGCTGTCATATTTTAAGACTCAGATTTCCTAGCTCCAAGGTATTTGGCATGGAAAAACCTTTAAGACCTAGTACATTTGAATAGCAATTCCTCCAAAATGGGGAGCAAGTGGCATTTATCATCAGACTGCTTTCCGTATCTGCTCTGTCTTCTAACTACTGCTTATGTCTGTCACCCAGCCCAGCAGAGATACCCAGCTAGAAGGCACTGGCTGCTTACTCTTAAGGAAAGAAGAAACCCATAGGTGTTTCAGCACCATTAATTGAAAGGTTGCCTGTGTCTGAGGCTCCTCCTGCCTGGCCTTGCTCACTGAGTTCTAAGGTTGTCCCCTATTGAGGTCCTGGCAACCAGCCATGCTTCAGCTGCAGCTCCGCAACGTGTTGATATCAACAGAGAGAAAAAAAATTGTATCTGCCAGTACAGTATCTGGGTGTGGGTAGAAAGCATCAACTAGGAAACTGTTTGGAAGTGTGAACATGTGAAATATTTCTTAGCAGTTCTACAGCAGGACACATTAGGGCCAGAACTGCCTGCATGTGTGGAGCTTCCAAAAGGAAACTGCAACACCTGGACAACTTCCTGACCTTTTCACATCCTCTCCCAGGGAAAAAGGCAAAGGAGGTTTAATCTACGAGGCTGTAAAAGATCCATGAAGACCTCACATCACGCTCATTCCTACACTGCATGAAATTCCCCACATGCATGGGGTTTGCATGACTAGTGGTGCTGCAGGATCTCTGGAGCAAGATCTAAGCTTGCTGAAGCAAAGCTGCAAAGTGACATCAGATGCTATTGTGGCATTCCATGCAAGGAAAGGTTTTGTCTCTATGCACACACTGGATCCCTCTTCACGCATAAAGCTTAAACCCTACCGAGTACTTGCACCTTGGAGTCAATGGGATAATTGATTACATTTTTTTCCCCAGATGGTGTAGTGTAGAGAAGCTGCAAAACTTCATTTCAGATACTAGATAAGAAGATCTTCCAGTACAGCAAGGATGCTGCAGTCCTTTATAGGACACAGTCCAGTATTTGTTTACTGTTTCTGAAAGGTCTAGGTATACTGCGTATATGAGTTGTTAAATGACTGGGACTTCACTTGACCCCATAACTTCTCAACACTTTTCAAGAGCAGAGAGTTTCCAAGACACAGGCCACATCCAAAGAACTTTGGAATAAAGCCCTAACGTGAGAAATAAAAAAAAGGAGTGAATCATTTCAAGCTACAGGGTCTGATACAGCTTGCAACTGCAGGAAGTGCTACACTGACTACAAGGGAAGTAATATCCTTATAAGGTTTTGATTCCTGGAATTATGCATTTATGTCATGTTCCCAGATTTAATTTTCTCTTGCCTTTGACTCATGATCAGCTGCTGCAGCAGCTATCCAGATAAATACATGATTTGTAATACTGAAAGTATTTCTGACGAAAGGAAGTCATCTACCTTCAGTGTAACTAAAATAAAATACCACTAAGACCCAGTTCATAAAGATTACTTGAATTTCTCTTTATTTTCTTTTAATATTGGGTTCCTGATCCTTTAATCCTGTTGAACTTCTACATTATAAAATGAACAAATAATCCTTAGTTTAGACTCTGTAGGTGTTCCTGCTGTGCATTTTTATGTGGCTTTCCAGCCTTGCTGCTAAGGTAAGTCACAGAGTGCCTTTAAGCAGCGCATTCCTCTGAGGCACATGCAGTATGTCAGACTACTTATGATTGCAACAATTACAATTTGCAACATACATCAAGAGCAGAGAGTAAAGCCAGCCTTTGAAAATACTCACGTTACTGTCCTCCAAGAACTTAAGTGCTTTGGCTATGTTGTTCAAACGAAAAATGCGATGGGTTGAAGATTTGTATTCATGCATCTAGGAAAAATAAGAGCCAAGCTGGTTTTAAAAATGGTGGAATTATTCACCACCACATACAAAGCTTAAAACCCCTACAGATACAGAGGCAAAAAATGGTAATAAATATGTAAAATTATTGCCATCTTTTCTGGCCAGTCAACTGCTTCAACTACATCATCTGATCTCCAGAGGTCTCTTCCAAATATTCTGTGATTCTGTGGTCTGCCCCAGCTGTAGCAAAACAGGGTATGCAAGCAGCTTTTGTGCTCTCCAAATGTTAGCACACTCTTGGACCTGCCATGTTGATTATTTATGCAATCACTCCTGAACCACATTCAGAGGATCAAATTTACCTGAAAATTCATAATAATATATTTTTTTCCCATTGAAATAAATTAAATTATACTAATTGGGAAGCATGAGCAGTTTTCAGAGCAGGCACAGCTACCTGCCAGCCCAACAAGTTTGCCACGCTGCCATTACCTCACCCTTCTACCTGACCTCCTGGGGGGTCACAGCCTAGGGACGTGATTCTTCCTTCAGCTCCTTTCCAGCCTGGCCCTCAATGCAATCTGCATGAACGCACATGGAAACGCTGCTGCTTCTGCTACAGCTCCCCAGACTGGCAGGAATATTGAAAACACAGGTGGTTCTGGAGGTGTGACCACAGTGGACGTTTATGCTGCAGTATGGAGATGGTTCAGTCACTACAGAGCATCACCAGGTGATTGCAAGTGCATCTGCAGTGCTGAGATGGCTGCAGAACAGGTTTCTCCTCTTATCCAGGTGTGATGCCCACACATGAGAGAGCACTTGTTGACAAGATTGATGTGGAAAAAAAATATTAAACTCAATTGTAACTGGCCATTTATATTTCAACAGGGTGTTTCCATCTCTGGTGTGTGGAACTTTATACAGCTCTTGCAAAGAAAGGAAGAGAAGAGATTCTGCAACATGAAGCTTTGCCCATCTGATTTGGACAATATCAGTAAGAGTAACAAAACCTGAGACAGGATGCCATAATTAAACTCACCATTACACCAAGCATCAGCAGAACTATTAAGTGTCATAATGAACTTAGTGAAAATAGAAACAGAAGTTACAGATTAGAAAAATAATAGAGGAAATAGATCTTTTCTTGGTACTGTGACTTGGGAGATCTCCAAATGGAGTATGTGAGCATTAATGCTTCGAAGCCTTAAAAAACCTGAGGGGTAGGAACTTTTACACTGATGACACACCATTCACACCTCACTGTTATGTATTTCCTTGAAATCTAAGTCACAATCCTGAAATCACAATGAAGTTCCTGAAATGCTTATTACTATACCTATCACATGGGTCCACATTCTCCCTTACTCGCTGGATGTCACAGAATCACAGAATATACTGAGTTGGAAGGGATCCATGAGGATTATCTAGTCCAACTCCTTGCTTGTAACACAGAAAACTCCATACCTACAGAGGTTTCTCCCCTTGTATACATACCAGTTTTTGTCCTGACAGGACTTCCAGTAGCGCCATCAAGATTTTGCCATCTTGTATATCAATAAACAAGTCTTTCACTTTCAGAGGAGGCTTGCACTGTGAAGAAAACAGACAAGGTAGCTTTTAAAGCAGTCCTGCTTGGTAAGTTGCCATGGTTTTAGAGAGTAAGAAGGACAATTTTACAAGATGGAGATGCTATAAATTAATCTTAGGCTGCAGGAAGAAAGGGCTGACTTCTCTTCACATCAGTAGCAATTCTTTCCTGGGAAAGTCTGAGCTGAAACAGAGAATACAGTACTCCTGTAATTGAGATCAGGACTTATTCCACATTTCCCGTAACAGAATCTTACCCTAAGTACTCAGTCCAGGAAGCAACTTTATCCCAAGTTATGCCCAAAATAAACCTGAGATCCATCCAGCCCAATGTTCTGACTCCTCTGTAAGGTTTCTGGTGGTGCCATTCTGTTTCCCAATATTTTCAAAGTACTTGAAACATCAACTACTTGCATTGTGTCTCTCTGTTCTCATCAACTCTTCCAAAGGGAGCCATCTCCTCACTTCACCTGGGTGTCTGATGACGTGTGCGCTGTGAGGCACTCAGCCAAGTCAGCTCAGCCCTTGGGGATAGTCTCAGCAATTGCTATCTGTTTGGGTGTCACTCACTCACGTGTCTCTGAAGAGCCCAATTTTCTTATCTTTGGCTGGGCAATGCACTCCTGTTCAATTAAGCACTGCTTCTGGCAAATCAGGACCACACATTTTCTTTACTCATCTTTAATCTAGCCAAGAGTACTAAACAAGGCTCTGTACTGAAAGCAAAACATCATTCACTTAAAAATTAAATAACCTATCTGAAAGCCTCAAACACAAATCTTTTTTATTCTTTCAGTACTTAAGACAAGAACAACCAGAACTCAGAAGATGCAGACTATTCCCAATTATCCCACAACCAGCAAAGCCAGTTCCTCTCTAAAGATGACCCAAGTGGGATGATCTGCTTCAAAAGAGGACACACCACACCGTAATTTTCCCAAAGAAGTACAAGATTTCACTGCTGCCTTTAAAAGAAAGAAGCCACTCTGCATGAAGTGCTGCTTTGAGGATAAAGGCAAGAAGCCACCTTCCTCAGTGGGTGTCCTCAGGGAATCACCTGTAATTAGAGAGAGCTTTAGCAAAGCTTTCATTTACACAAGTATGTTTAGTATGCCACTTCCAGGATAAATATTAATATAGCATCAGACTTTTGCCTTTTCTTCAGAAAAGGGTATTTCTTTGTTTTTGAAAAAAAATTGTACGTACTCCAGAGAAAGCACTTCACCTGCCCACAAAGTTTCTAAGACTTCATATGCTTGGCACAGCAGAACTAACAGCACCCTACAGCCTGTTTTCATGATCTAATTCCTTCTGTAAATCAACGACCTTCTCCACAGTCACATATTTGACAACCCTTTTTGACAACTTCCAAAGTTGCAGTTAGTTTAAAGCCCTAGAGCCCGAGTCACAAAGGCATCACATAACACTGTCTTTGTTCTGAGAGACCTTCGGGAGCAATTCCTAGTCAAAACATTTCCAACTAGCCTTATTCTGATTTTCCAGAGAGATTTAAGAGGATCCCTTTACTCCTTCAGCAACACTCAACTGCAGAATAGTGGACTTAAGGAACAATATATGCAATTCCTTTCTTCTATAACCCCTTTACTTTACTATATCTGAAACACAATCACTTCCCAAGAACTACAAGAGAGAAACTGAAGGGTCAGCTTGTAGCCAAGGCTTAGTCCCAGTCAGTACTTCATGAAATTTAGCAACAGATACTGAAAGCACTGTGAAGCTAAAACTCAAGTCCTTCCTTGATCCCACATTAAGCATTGCTACTGTCTCAGTAATATGAAGATTTTTTTTCCTCTTTTCATTCTCAACAGCAGAAAAGTAATTCTCAGGATGGCAGGCTGCTTGGGAGAGTTAGTACTTACCTACTATCAATAAAAGCAGTAAATTAAGTTTAATTTAGTCATATTATGGTGTAATTAAGAAATAATTACATCTTTAAAATATATAGTGATGTCAAACAATTAGCTCTCTAGTGCTAGTGGATATATAAAGATCCAAGCAGAGTCCCCCCAAACATGACTGATGAGGAAGTTGGTATTTCTCATCTGTAGATCTGGGATGAAGTCTGGTTGGTTTTTTTTCAGAATTTTTCAGAATCTGGGATTCTGAAAAACATATATCATTGGTCATGATGCCTCAGATGCCTTTCCAGTCCAAGGAAGAACACAGTCTTCATCACCTCAGAGAAGCCTCAACAACATTTGATTTTATGTGGGCACGTTCTACAGGAAAATTCTAGCCTCATGGTAAATCTGCAGCATTTAAGATGTAAATGCACCTGAGAAGAACTGAAAGCAGCCAAGCATTTTTTGTGCCTGAAAAGCAACTTTCATTTGCCCAGAAACACACTTGCAGCTTCCCCTCATTCTCCCCCAAATGTCCCATTATGCAAAGTAGTCAACTTTGTTTCCAAATTTTAACTACTTCAAAATTAATTAAATGTAATCTGTCTATGGTTGTGTCCTTGTATCTCAATATCAAGACTTTTTGTCAGTCTTACCTTTCCCAAATGTAGGTTTATCCATCTGGTAAAGGTCCTCTTCTGTACATTTTCCCGTTCCACTAGAAATACCAGAAACAAAAAACAGCACTTAAGAATCCAGAAGGGGGAAGGCTGGCAGGAAATTTGAAAAACTGATGCACAAAAAGTCAGAATTCATGTGAATAAAACAAATATAATCCAAATCAGGAGATACATGATTGAGCTACGGCATTTAATTCAATTTCTTTGCTCAGATGTGAGCTATACACTTGTAGATGCATTCTAAAGGACACTGGAAAAAGTCTCTCTTAGTTTTGCAATTTTCAATGCAGTTTTTAAGAGGTGAGCATTTCTGTATTGTGCACAGCTCCCTGGTGATGTTAGCCTCTGAGGAGGTAGCTTGACCCTTCTATGTCAATTTATAGGATTATTGCAACACCCTCATGTAAATTGGGCTGGGTGGATTCCAATGTACTTACTTGCCTGCACCAGGAAACATGTCCACATTAGCCAACGCAACAATTTTCTCTTCATTCTTATGAATGCAAAAGCCTCATCAAATCTCAACTTCCCAATCTTCTAACTAGTGCCTTTAAAATCAAAATTCCAAGTCCCTGCGTTGAAGAACCATTTTATTTATATTGCAATAAGACGAGGAGCGCTTGTTCCTTGCCAGAAGTGCTGTACAGTAGGTGCTGTACAAATAGTTCTGGGGCCACCTGAAGAGTTTTTAATCACATCTCCCATTTCCTGAATCCATTTCCATAGTGAGCCTCAGCAAAAGTGTAGGGGGAATCATATTACTGACCAACTTTCATTTACCTTCTAATATAAAAAAGTAAAACATATATTTAATATAAATGAAGTCGACCGACAAAGCAGCATTTCATTTCAGAGACAATTATTCTCAAGTGGTTCTCAAATTTCACTTGAATTAAGGAAATCTGGCAATTTATGAACAAAAAACATTAAAACTAGTTATATGCTGTATTTCAATTTACTCACAGAGCATATCAAATATATTTTAGAACAGTTTTGTGTTTCTTCAGCCCTACAAAAATAGCTAACCTATCTACTGGGAAATCACATTCTGTAAAAGTCTGGTTTGTTTTTATTGGTCAGACTAATTATAGGCTAAGTAGTAGCTTCTGTAAATCAAATTTTAATATTGTTCTTTTTGATCATTTTAACTGAAGGGTCAGCAGCCTCTAATCATATGTATAATTGTTTTCCTTATTTTGATGTATTGGACTAGAGCTTTCAGCATGAATTACATCTGTCACTGATGGCCAGCAGGCCTTTTAAGTCCTCTTATTCCTGTAAAACCTGATTTTATGTAAGATTGGTTAAAAAAAGTCATTACCCCTTAAGTGCTTTAGAAAACATGGAAAATGCCAAACTAATTATTGCTGTTGGCCTTGCTTTTAAAATATCTTAGAAGAATGTGCACAGATTTGAAACAGCTCTCTACAAGTGAAACTGTAAATTACATTAGGGCTCCAGAATATCTGTAAAAAACCCACAGCATTTACCACCTCCAAATCTCAAAGCACAATAAACTGAGACATGTCACATCTTCCTTGGGCTTCCCTTCCTTCAGCACCTTGACCCCAGAACTGGCTTTCCATGCACTCACACATCCACCTCTGAGCAGTGCAAGTGCTGTGTGTCACTTAGGGTGTAACTTCCACAATTACATTAAAATTAACTTTGGAGGGTGGGTGGAGGTTAATGTTATGCCAGATCTATTCCCAGATATACTTCTTTTTGTTCAAATACATGTCTTGGTGCAAAGGGGAAGGCAGTGTGGGTGCAAGAGCTAACAGCAGGCAACGGGGCCACCCGACAGCGAGTGCCAGATTTCAGGGAGGCCAGGACGACCTTACCAATCAGTCTGGTTATGCAGACCTCCAATGTCAACCAAAATCAAAGAGGAAACACAGACGGGCACACAGGAGCAAACTTAATGCTTTGTGATTTCATCAGAGCCTTGGTTCCTTGGTTTTGGGTCCTGTTTTTCACCAGTCACATTGGCAACTTTCATTTTCAGGGTAAATAAGGATTCAAAGGAGAGTTGTCTTTATTTACAGATCATCCATAAATCTGAGCACACATTGACTCCTGATTTTGCTGCAGAAGTTCTGCCACCAATGCAAATTAGAGTAGTACATATGCCTGAAAGGATGGGTGGGCCAAACTGGTATTACTGCTTCAGAAAGCTCACACACCAAAAAAAAAAAAAAGAACCCAGGCACATTCAAGAAAACCCTTGCATACACACAGAGGTTTCTGACACCCATCAGTGAATGTTTCTATAGCAAACAGCCTCTTTCCAGTAAGACTGATGACCCCAGAATGGACACTACTGGATTCTGTAACAGTCTAAAGCAGTAGTAACCATACAGGGAAGAGGAAAGGAGAGGAAACGTGTTTATAAAATCCCAAAGGCAGACAGACCCCTAATGCAGACCATATGCTCGATGGTGGAGTTAATGGGGAAAGTTCAGCAGAGGTATTTACTGTGCCTTTAACTGTTACTCTCTCGCTTTGTGGACCTCCCAGTTTTGGTACAGCCCCTCATCCCTACAGCCTTTCCATCTGATACAATTGTAGAGACTCTATAAACTTTATACAGTTTCTATAAATTCAATGGAACCTTTTTTTCTCCTTCGCACCTACTATGGTACAAAAGCGAAGAAAATCATTCAAGACTGAAGTTCCTATGCTTATGTATATAGTTTACTGAAACTGCACCAGGTTTACTGGGCAGCTGGAGAGCAATAACACCATTATAAAATAATAATTACACACACCACATGGCTAGCCTGCACACAAATCCTATGCTGGAAAAGAAGGATGCCTGCTGTGCGGGTTGGATTCAAAGATGCAGTACTGGGAGGTAGTAAAAAGCCAGGGAATCACCATTTTGGTTCACCTCAGTCAGACCTTGGCATAAGAGAAAAATTATAAAGACAATTTGACCACAACACAGAAGCTTCTTCCAAACACTTCTAATAAGCTCAACAGCAACATGCTTTCACAGCTGGGTGTACGATGTTGCCGGGGCATGGTATTTATATCAGGGTGCACAGGTAATGCACTGACAGGTATCAGCTGCAACAATTTAGAGGGGAAGAAATCCCTAGAGAAGGAAAAGGTGTACTGGTACGGTGACAAGCCTGTTGTGTAACCCACAGATTTCTGCCCCACAACTAGAAGACAGCATAGTTTGGCAGAAGCTGGCTCTACCACAGTGTCTGCACCCCAGTCAGCGTTCAAATAAATATTTACAAAGATATATATTCTCACTTGCCAAATATTACAGCAAAGGCAACTAATCTGCCACAGAGTAAAACTAAGCTGGTTCAAAAAACTACTTGGGCAAATTCAAGGTTATGCTGTTAGGGTCAAATGAGTTCGGTTTTTTCCCTTGGTGGCACTATTCCCTTCCCTACCAGCCTAGAAATTCCTCAGGCATTTAGTGCTAATGCCATTTCTTCCTCCTTCAGATCTCCTCAAAGGTCACTACTGTTGCAATACCCACAAGAAGCCAATCCCCTAACAGCCTCTACATTCAACAGCGAACTGGAGATAGCAAATATTGATTTGCTTTTAAATACTATTTATTCTGTTGTTGTAGAACCAGTTATAAATAATCCTGTGAGGCACACTGTCACAGGGCTGGGCGCATGAAGCAACTATGAAACGTGGAAACCGATTTGAGTGGAACACTCGTCAGCATGTAATTACATAGCTTACAAAACTGCTTGATTTGCATGTATGGATATTACTCCCCAAGCAAAGCAGAAGGTCACTTCAATTTGTTTCCAAAGCTATTAGCATTTCATCCAGGATATCATCAGCAGATGACATTAAAACCTTCACAACAGGCCAGGCTGGCTTTTAGATCCACTTGCAACTTAGCTTCAAGATGTCTTGTTAACTACTAGTCCTATAATGCACATAAAAGCCAGCTTACTTGCTTCTACCACAGGTTACAGCCTTGATAGATATAAGATACAGCTACTATTAACAAGTTTTCAAGACAGAAATGGTGATATTTGGCCACCTAACTGTGAAAAATGATGCTTTGACTGCCCTTGGCTTCAGACGCAATAGCCTGCCAGGAGAACGATCCCATATCCACTTTGGATTCTCCTGGCAAGCTGTTGCCTCTGAAGCCAAGGGCAGTCAAAGCATTTTCTTTTTCAGGTTCTCCTGTGGCCAGCACAGAACCAGTTCATAACCTGTATGGTTCTGGAGGTATTCAAGCATCTGCCAAAATCTTAGATCAGGGAAAAATGGCACCAAGCAATCAATCAGTCTCTAATGAACACACATGGAACAACCTTCTTTTGACCCAAACTCCACACCACTAAATAAAAAGAGAACTGGGTTTTGAAGTGGACTTCACTGCGTTCCTACACTGTGGTTCACCCTAAGTATTTCTGATTGCTAGTCAACATGCTCTCAAGTTTGAATTCTGTTTTCTTCCAACTTAATGCTCATGAAGGAAGCCAGACTGACATATTAGAAAATGGATTTTACCTAAAATTGCTCATTTGCTGCCCACAATGTTCCAAGCTTTTGCTACTTTGTCCCAAACACTGACCAGTGTGTTCCCAGGCATGAAAGCCCATGTTGTTTTTTACAGGTCATTACAAGGTTGCCAGCAATGCCATTAGCTAAAGAGAACCTCTTAGGTTTTTGTTTTTATTACGTGGTTTTATCTTTGCATAGACCCAGACTGATGGCCCTGAATAGCCAGACTGAATTTTGGTGTCAAACTAGGAAAAAAAAGGGTGATGTCTGACTTAGATCTGCTTCAACAAGCTTCTGTATGCAATGCAGCTGGGATACATGAATCCTAGCATGCTGGTCTACCTTTTTTTTCCCTATATAGAAGCAAGTAATTGCATATGCCACATGAGCAAATAAAGGCCATGCCATTAGTTACAATAAGCGGTCAGATGTTAGATACAGGATGTTGATGTTAGATACAGGATACCAACGGCTGTAAGGAATCACAGATCCTTGCCCAGGAGACTTTTTACTGTTCAAACACAACATGTGGGACAAAGTTCAGACGCAAAGACAAAAACAGGGCACATGCAAGAAACACGTCGGACATGAGAAGGGTGATTAGGAATGAGTTGTTAACAAAAAAACCACCAAACAGAACAAAAACCAGACAAATAAAATGAAACAAAAAACAAACAAAAAAAAGAGGGATGAGAAAGGGTGAGTGGGTGGGGAACAGCAACCAACAGCAAAATAAATGGCAAGTTTAAGATGAAACGTGTAAAGTAGGGCAGGGAAAAGTGCAATTAAATTTTCTTCTTTTGCTTCATCTCAACACAGAGTCAGATTAAACACACTGAACTATGAACCCTCAGAGACTGAATCTCTGTTACATATTTTTACAAGAGGCTGAAAAAATAGCTCACATCATAAGACAACATGTAGGAAAGCACATTCCTCCCATGTCTGTATGGTGCAGGCCAGCTACACTGTGCAGTGAGTCCTCAGCAACTGTAAGAAAATCTCCAAATTTGTAGAAGTGTGAATTTTAATGCCAATAATCAAAGTACAAGGAATAATTTTATCCAAAATGTTCATAAAAGTAATTTTATAAGCTTCTGAATTCATGGGAATTGTATATTGTGTTTAGGAAACTCCCAAACAGCTTAGAAGATTAATATAAATTTTCTTTTTGATCTATACAGGGGTTGAAGGCTTTGTTGTGTACCAAATGCCAATTTGATGTAATTTGGAGCACATGAAATATTAAATCTTAAAAAACTCTGGTTTTCTAAAGGAAACATTAACTACACTGTATAACATGAGACTGCTCTCAAGTTACCTCCTATGAAACAGGCCCTGTAAGACTTCCAGATGAAGTTGTTAATTGTTTGTTGAAACTGACCCGTTTATTAGGGTCCTTATTAAATTTCTATGGCAGGTGTTGAAAGCTGGAGGCTTTTTCATTCCATCAAAATTGCAGAGTCTGACTCTTACTGGTTCAAAATTCTTTAAAACTCAGGTTGGTGCTGCAGAACACAGACATCACTGGATCAGGGGCATTACATTTTCATTAGCTGCAACTAAACAGGTTTCTGTTGGAGTTCAGTCTCTGGTTATAGCAAAATATTTACCGCTGCAATTGGTATATTAGGATTACATACACCAGACAAATATTGCAGCACGAATATGAGATTTCTAAAAAAAAAAAGCTCTTAGTGCTTCAAATCCTCACAATGCCAGAGACAGATGTTCCTCTTCCCAAAGCATTAGAAAAATGAATTTACTTGTAAATTCAACTGGGCTCTGGAAGATAAACCCTGCATAAAATATTACTATTAGAGCTGATCAAAATAGCTTCCAATGGGAGGGATTTATTTTTCCCCTCTTGAAAAGTAATTTGGTACTGGCAGATGGCAAAGATTCTCCTCCCTGTACCCTTCAATCACAAAATAAATATCTTTGTTCTCTTTGACTTTTGATACACATGGAAAATGTTATTGAACAGATTAACAAGATTTGTCATTTACATACCAGGAATTTTCTTATGCAACAAAACTCGACAATTTTCTACATGAGAAATAGTTCTGTTCTGAACACCAAATGGAACAAACATCAGTGTTTACTGGGAATGTTACTGGACCTGACAAAGTAGTAATTAGTAGTAATAGTAGTAATTAAATTACTTTGGAATTGATCTAACGAGTGATTTACGTGTTGATGCAGCAAGGGGTTTTCAGACTGTGCACACCACCTCCTGTGGTATATGACATGCTGTACAAGGAGCCTAGTACCTCCTTCTATTACTAGCAATGGCCATTAGAAGCAATGCACACTTACAACATCTCAGAAGTTGCTCCTGGCCCACGGTTCAGTGTGTTCTGGTGCTGCTTGCTACACTAGTACTCGTTTCTACAAACAGTTCACCTCCTGGGACTGCCAATGTTTCTTGGGGGTATTTAGGTCCCCAGCTCTGCAGCAGGCAAATGTCCATCCCTTGCTGTTGCCAGAGTGCTGAACTCCTCTTCAAAGGGCAATGCTTGAACCTCTTGTCGCACCGTTTGTACCTGCTTGAGTGTATCAGGGCTGATTCTCTTCACTTGCTCAAAAACAAAATCAGTAATGCTCTTCTGAAAATATCATAACTGTAGTCAGTGCATTGAGCCAGGTACCAGTTAGCCCTGTCTGATCACTACTTAGGGGAACAGATCTTGAATCATCCTCACACCAACATAGCTTCACCACCACTAGCACAGCCCCTTTCCTCCTGCTGATGTGGAGAATGCCCCTATACTAATATCTGCACCGATATCTAAATATCACTCCTAACTGAAGATCTCCATGCTCATCTCGTAGCATCGAGGAAAAGAACAACAGCTTCTAGAAGCCATCCTACCTCAACCAAGTAAGGGCTAGTCACAAAGTCTGGTCCATTTCATCTACACTGCTCTGCATTTACCCTTATTTGTTGTGGCAGACCTAGAAAGCCTGGACTGTGAAACATTCCTTACTGTTTATGGGTTTTTTCCTTCCAGAGAGAAAAAAACAACCTTGATTAATTTTGTTGAGACATCAGAAGCTGAAATGCAACAAGATACTCTGCTTTACATCGGTTCTGACAAAAGTGCTGAAGCCTGAATAATTTGAGATGAGCAAAGAAGCCCAACAAAACCCACACTGTGTCAGGGTTATTTCTGGGCATTCAGAATCAGATGAGAACTACTGTGTGCCCAGATTCCTACTGCTTCCTATATTCGTCAGTTAATGTTCATGGGTTGGTGGCTGACTGTACTTTGATGCATTTGAAAGTGTCGTAACTGAATTTTTGAGTAGAAGGCAGAAAATGCAGGTGCAGGAGACCAGCAACACACGCACTCCCAACAGAAGTCCTGGGCTGCTTCCTGAGCATCTTTGCAGAAGTCAGTCTTAAACACAGCATATTGAACTCTCACCATCAGTAAGCAGGAGACCTTCAAAGAACTACAGGATGGTGCAGAAGGGCTGAGCATACAACTGCCAGAGATGTATAATCTTACATGGAATTTACCTTTACCTGTGGGAAACGTACTTAGAAGGCAGTGGTTTCATTTTCTAAAATCAGGTAAGGAAAGGCAACAGCAAGCATTGTGTGACACAGAACTACCTTGCAGAAGCCATGAAATCACAAAGGTGATTTTTTTGGGGTGCCTGTGGCTCCTGGATTTCTCTTTTCTACATCCCCCATTGTCCCCAACAACTCTGGGTCATTTCCAAGCCAGTAACTAATACAAACCAAGAAATGCTTACAAAGCTTTCTGAGATTCACAGAGATTCAGAAGTAAAACTTACACACATGCAGTACTACAAAAACAGTATTAAAAGCCAGAAAGAGCAACCGCCTGCATGGACCACCAAAACCTCTGATATGCTCAAGAGTGGAAGACACCTCAGATGGGTTCCCCCAGTGAAAAATACACAGAAGCAAACTGTGTTCTGTCTCTCTCCCATTTATCCATCCCTTTGATGTCTCTTATCAAAGCCACTAAGCAGCACAGAAGAAATAGCATGAGGACCATGGTAGTCAAATAATACTAGAAGCACGCAGAAATACATGCAACTCTAAGAGCAAAAGATGGAAGAGATTAATTTTTGGAGATTAATATTAATTAGAACAAACTGCTGTGGCTTTGGAGGAACAAGTAGGTGCTTTGTCCATTGTGGGCCAGACAGGTGATCTGAAATAGAAAGTACGAGACCATTCTTGGAGGTATGGAGAATAAAACAAAACCAAAGACACAATCACAGAATCACAGAATCACAGAATCGTAGGGGTTGGAAAGGACCTCAAGAGATCATCGGGTCCAACCCCCCTGCCAAAGCAGGCTCCCTATTTCATATTACATAGATAGGCGTCCAGACGAGACTTGAATATCTCCAGAGAAGGAGACTCCACCACCTCCCTGGGCAGCCTATTCCAGTGCTCCATCACCCTCACTGTGAAAAAGTTCTTCCACATGTTGGTGCGGAACTTCCTGTGCTCCAGCTTACAGCCATTGCCCCTTGTCCTGTCCCCACAGACCACTGAAAAGGGGCTGGCCAATTCCCCCTGCATCCCATGTCTAAGATACTTATAAACACTAATTAGGTCCCCCCTAAGTCTTCTTTTTTCCAGGCTGAACAGACCCAGCTCACTCAGCCTTTCCTCATAGGGGAGATGTTCCAGACCCCTAATCAACTTTGTCGCCCTTCTCTGGACTCTCTCCAGGAGGAGAGCTATGCCACAACATGCTGTGTCACAGATCAAGGCAACTGCCTTTTTGAAATGCATTAAGGCAAAGCATAAGCTGCCAAAGTTACAGGAAAATGGCTAAAAAGCTGAACTGCAGTAGATGTCCTTTCTCAGATGCATTATAAAATTCCTAGCAGGGACCAGTGGGTACCCCTGAGGAGCTGCCATGTGTTTTAAATGACACTCTAGTAGGAGGTATGCTTCAAGAGCATCACGTCTGCTATTCTAGAAACACCACAAAAGAAGTTACAGGCAGATGAAAGATGGCACGCTTTTGAGTGTTCAGCTAAGTCAACCAAGTAGCCTCCCCCATGAGACTCTGACCCTAAGTCAGCCCCCTCCAACCATAACACAGGCTTCGTTTGCAGCACATCAGAATGCCTGGTCCCCTCTGCATGCTGGTGAGCACTGCTTTAGGTAGCACGGGGAACCATGGGTTGGAAGTCCAGGGCACTATTCTGGGTGATGCTATCCAGCTGCCAAATGTGAGCAGAGAAGTTATTTTTTCTGAAGTCAAGAGCAGTCTTTCTTTTGCTCCAGCAGGCTTTGAAACCAGGCTATAACATGTAAAGAGTGTTCAAAAATAGCACTGGCACAGCCTACCAGTTAATCAAAAGTAGAAGGTGTCAGACAAAAACTTGGACTTGATTCGGGCTTGGATTGAGGTCTGCTGTAAGACTCAGGATCCCAGTTCTTCCTCAAGTCAGTGTGGCAATGTGGCCCTCAAGTGACTGCCTAAAGCTTTTGATGGAGCTATACAGTTTTAGCTGTACGCCTGAAAGCAGGTTCCAGCAAAAGAAATGTGCATACAGGTTCTCTTGTTCTCAGAATCCAGTGTTAACACAGTACCATTTTATGGCAGTAAATCAATGCCATCAAAAGGCCAGAACACAACATACTGTAGACACTGCATGAGTCTTCAACACTGGCATTGCCACGTGTCCTGACTTTGTCATTTAATACTTAATCTGTAACTTCCAGCACAACAACCACCTTTCTAGTTGTCTATTTTTTGCAATTCTTTTCGAAAATTCAAATTAGAACATGGCAGGAACCATGAATCTCTCCCTCTTTCTCCTTCATGGCCACAGGGAATAGCCACCCAGAAGAAAAAGCAAGCATAAAGGAATTTAGACTTAAGTGCCAGGCAAATATTTGTGTTATTTGTAGAGATTTCCAGAAACAAAATTTAGCAGAGTGACATTCCTGATGTACAGCATTACTCATAGCAAGCCAATATTCTGTCAAGCAAAAACCTGTTACTACAGATCTGTACCCTGCCTTTGCATAGTATCTTCAACCCGATGAGTTCTATGATCCTCCTTACCAGACTTTCACATCCTCGGGGACAAGACATACCATTGTCTCCCATTACAAAGGATAAAATAGGAGCACCAAAAACTTCAGGGACCAATTATCATGCAAGCAACAAGCCCTTCCTTTAATACATTTAATGGAGCTCATATTGCATCACATCTTTCCAAAAGGCAAGTTTAAAAAAAAAAAAAAAAGCTCATGGAAAGAACACGTATTCTGTTGCCCTGAACTGTGCTAAACATGCATAACGATCCCTCCTGAGATGGATTGAAGAGATACACTTCTTAAATGGGACGTAAACCATTTTATTTGCTATCTTAGCTTGTACTCAGAAGAATGGTAATCAGACATTCCAGAGAAAGGTGGATCTTCAAACATATGTCATAGTCCATAGCACAAGAGGAATCAAGGCACTTTGGAAAGAGAGGGAGCTTCTGTCAGAGGGTCTGGCTTCTACAGCCCTTTGAATCAGTTCTCTACTTTTCTTCTTCTTTTAATGCCAATTAAAATTATTTTTCCCCAGCTTCCTGATGCTCTTGGCCACTCCCCAAGACTATTAGAGAGATGAAAAGAAGGAACCATTCAGTTGCTGCAGCCTGCTTGGTGGAACTTCAGAGTTGTACCATGCAGAAGCATGGTTTAACATACCCTTTAACCCAGTAGAGATATGAACTGCTACTGAAAGTCTTAGCAAACAGATTGGCCAAGACAAGGAAGGGCATCAAAAAGCCTCTGGGCATCAGAGCTGGCCTGCTGTGTACAACAACCCTTAGCCTGAGTGCACTCGTATGTCTAAACACTATTAGATTAGCGTGGTCTCCCTGCCCCATGTTGCTTCCACACCGCCTTGCACCTCTCACCTCAAGGCCAATTGGCAGGATTCTAGTTAATGTGTGTTCCTCACATTTTTTATTCATTTGCCACATCAAACCATGAACATTGTGCAATGGGAATAATGCAGAGCATGAGGACTGACAGCATTCCTACTTCTGTAGGAGTCAGAAGAACTCTAATCAGTCAGCTCCTGTTCTGCCTCTTTTTCTCACCGACATAGGCACACCTGCCAGTTTCACCACTGAGGACCACTGGCATGTACTGGATATGGTTAAGAGATGACACATCCACCTTTCTTAGGCCTGCAAGTACTTACAGAGCCAGAATGTGCATGCCCTCTAACAGAAAAATCACTATTTGGCCTCCATTTTAATTCATCTGCATGGTATGAGGTGGGTGGATGAGCAACGGAAGAGGATAGCAGGGACACTGCTGCTTCCAGGACTACACACTCCAGTTCCTTATGGGAACTCAGCTGGACAATCCAGTAATATAGGGAAAGATGCCAGAAGTGCCAGGAACGTCACCCTGCTCACCACCTCTGATGTCAGCAATACCTCATCAACAACTTTGAGATCAGCTGAGCTAATACAACCATGGATGTTGAATTTTGGGTGACAGAGGAAGGAGGGAAATTCTCACTAAGGCCATGCCGATGCTAAGACCTAGAGACTTTAAGCTGCAGAGCTTTCACAGAAGTTAAGGTCCTGCCCAGTAATCGGTGCCTTGACTTGCTCACACCACTCACCAACTGCTTCGTTTTGACAGCCAGGCTAAGGTGAGAAGCCTCTTGCAGAGAGTTTGTACTCTTTAGAGCTGTATTAAATGACCTAAGGCACACCAAACATTTCTGGGATATGACACCTGACTCAGTGGTTTCACGAGCCATATATCCCCAGTGCCTGTCATTTTGGGGTCAGGGAAAGACATTATTAAGTATTTCAAGGACTCTGGCAGGCTTGAAGTGTGCATGGCAACGAGCTTCATCAAAACACTCACAGCACACAGGGTATGAGAAAAGTCAGGCCAGAGAATTGAGTAATCATGACTGAAACATGATCATACAGTCTGATCCCCTCAGGATCAGAAACTGAATGAAATCTTCATAGAGAAAAAAAATAATAATCAGGAACACAGCTACCTGATTGCAGCCTTCTGCATGGCAGCAGGGGCACAGCAGGGCTATAAGCAAAAGATGCTACTTTGAAACTGAGGTATCATTAACAAAAATAAAAGGACTCTCAATGCTAGACAGCATTTAGACTCTACTACGACATATTGCTGGGAAGGTGATGGATACCAGCATATGACCTCTATTTAAAATAGTATGTAGAAGATGGAGAGGAGAAGGGTCAAAGTTTTAATTGACTGAAGGAATACCTTTAAGGCCTTGGGCAAATTTCCATGATCTCCATGCTTCTCATTTTTAACAGTAGAGTCATTCATGCTTTGAAAAGATCTTGAAATTAAACCCAGGAACACTGATCTCAAATTAAACTCGTGAACACTGACCTCAAAGGCAGTCAGGTATTTCTGTGACAACTGCACAATCTGGCCCTAATATTTAGAAAATAAGCAATTCCTAAGATGAATTCTGTGATGCATCTGTCTAACAACATCACAACTGCTGAATGATAACATCATTTACCTAAGAAAAGAATGCCTACAGGATTTGACACAACCATGTCCCACTAAGTCTTGTTTGCACCTGTGTAAAATTCAATCCCAGTGCAGGGAAGTTGTAAAGGCAGCCACACCTTTTACCTACTAACCCTATGATACTGGAAGGAACCGAGGGGGGAAAAAATAACAACTGAACTTCATCAGTAGACCATTCTTCCTTTGCTCACTGATGCTACACTCATCGGCAAGTCACAGGAAAAGGCAGGATGGGAATTTTGTTTGCTGTAACTTCCCTTGGAAGAGGAGAATAGAACTTTTCATTATTATCTTTTAGTTTATTTCTCCATTAATAATAACGACTGCAATTTAGCTGTTAGAATGGCTTTGAAAATACACCTTCTCTATTTCAATTTATTTCTACAGCTGCAGAATTACATTGTTTAACTTTTCCTTCTTAAGTGGATTTCCTTTGGCTTTAGCTCCCATTTAATAAAGTGACGAGTTTACTGAAAACAGCCTTTGCAGTTTCAGTGGATTAGTACGGCAAAGCCTAACTTGATTGAAAAATAACTTCACTCCATGTAGCTTTACTGCCAGTCAGCTTACACTAGTGACTACAGCTGTGTCTGGCTGCCAGACCAGTTATTTCACTTTTTGTTTGTTTTTGAATGGTCAGCAATAGCAATATCAGTAACATACATGCTCTTCGTGTTCACGTTCTGTGGTGTGTGCAGAGTAGGTGGGAACCATCTGACTGGAGACAGGCCGTCAGGAAAGGGCTTTTCCCACTATGCTGGAGATCAGCAGGTGATAAAAGCAAAGAAAGCAAGTATGGAATGAGGACAGCAGTGTAATTACTTACAGTTCCATGCCAGATGAAACATGTGGGTGGCAATTTAGTAGGAAAACCGTGTCTGAAATCCCTAAGCACATAATTTAATCAGGATTTGATGCTGTGACACCACAACATGCTGCACAAGTCTAAGGTCTGGAAAGCCTTCATCCCCCACTCATCTCACACCCTGCAGCGCTCCAGGCACTGCCATGTCCTGCAGACACTCTTCCTCGACAGTGCCCACAGCTAAAGATAGGCATCAGGATTTAGCTTTTATTTGTCTGCTAAACCAAACAGATTTAATCCACAGTCCCTTTTATTACGACATAAATAATAATTACTCTGTTCTTTCAGCACTGAAAAGGTTTAATTTTATGGCTGTTTTACAGAGGGTGGCATTAAACCTCACACGTGTGAGCAAACAAAGACTCTTTGACATTAACAGATGAGAAGTGAGGACCATGGACCTTTCAAACTCCCGAGACAAACTTTATCTGCCCGCTCCTACCTTGGCCAGAAACCTAAAAATGGAGATAAATGCTGACTTCTTACAAATGCCAGTATTGGCTCACATGTCTCTGCCTGACTGATTTACTTCTGTGCCCACTGCATATAGGATTAAAAACTTAATTATATAATTCCTTCCACTTATATACTTCCACTCCATGCTATCCATCAAAAAAAAAAAAAATTAAAGATACAATAGAAGAATGCCTACACAATGAAGGACACATTTTTGTCACAGACAATGTCAAGGAAAGAAACAATTCTGAGTTTCTGAATAAGTAATTCAAAATTTAGAAAATAATGTCAAAAAGTACTTAACACAGGTTCGCAGTATTTGCACTTTCAACAGAAACCCCCTGGTAAAGAATATAAACCGCTCACTAAGCCAGAGCCAACAGTCTTCTAGAGAACTGGCCTGGCAAGGGAGCTGCTGGGGGTTAAGAGATGAAACTGTCTGGTTTCAGGAGGAACAGCTGGTCAAAGGAAAAACTTTTGGCCAATATATAAACTGTCCCTTTTCCTCTGGGTTTCTAGAAGTTTAATAAATTGATCCTTGCAATTTTATTTTAAAGGTAAGAAATTATTATTACATTGGTTTTACAAACAAGTTAATTGGCTGGTCTCATGTCACACAAGAAGCCAAGTCACAACTTGAGCCTTGCTCTTGAAATCCCACTCTCCACGGTTTGTAAGGATATGCTTAGAAAGTGCTGATTTGATTTCAGTTGCTATGAAAGCGACAGATTTTTAAACTGCAGCTTGTGTGGGCCCTTTTCTTAATGAAATCCACTGAGATACTGGACTCCACAGTTAAAATAGGTTTTATACAGGTCTGAAGCGAAAAAATCTGGAGCAGAATGTACTTGCTATAAAAAGTAAGGGGGGGCGGGGGGAAGGAAAAGTCCTCAAACTTACATTTGTCCCAAGAGTCACATAAAATTTCATGTCTCAGGGTTGTCTTCCACAGAAACTAGTGTTTCCCTGGAAACATGTTTCTAAATGCAGTTGCTCCACTCGTATCTTGTACTAACAGTTTGTTCTTAAGTACAGATATGAGCTAATCAGTGCTGAGCTGGTATCCCTGAGACTTGCCTGCTCTGGTCAAATCTCATAATTTCTCAGGATCCATCTATTTTTAATAACTGAGAGCACAACAAGAGCTAACCTGCAGTCCAGATTACTTCCAAAAGTCAGTGGATGCATATCCCCACACACTAGGAGGAGCACTAATGCATTTTTTACCTCTGGCATAAAAATAGAGATGCACTGCTGCTAAACACTTTTCCAATCTGAGACAGACTGCAGGTACTCCAGGAAAGGGACTGAACCCTGACTTTGTACCACGCCTGGCACACTGGAGCACCAATCACTAACAAAAAAAAGGATCCAGAGCTGCCCCAGCTAAGCTCTGATGAAATACACATTTCTGAAGAGCTCCTGGAAACCAGTGGAGGAAATCTATGAAGTGCTTCGTTTTAGGAGCTGGGTTCTCTCCTTGCACAGGCACTAATGTAAACATTAGTCTTACTTTTTTCAAGGACAAAGCATAAATGATGATGAATACTTCACTGTGAGAGTGCAAGAAGAAGGTGTTGCATATTTCCAGAATCCCTTCTGGTTACTCTGCATTGAACTTCTTGCCAATATCCACCTACAACTAGGAGGCAGCGCTGGTCCTGGCATGTTTCCTAACAAGATCTCCACCTTGCAATGGGTTTGGCCGAGTGCTTGCTGGTTTGCGTCTCAGCCTAGGAAGAGCCAGCTGGGAAAAAAAGCAGTGGGTGATACCAGCTTTTGCCCTGTCTTTATGCTTTACCAGAACAGAAGTGCTGGAAGACATTATGCTAATCTCTTGTGACTGCCTACCTGGCAGATGGATTTTTTTACTGTGACAAATAATTCCTTTATCTTTTGATACAAGAGAGGTGGCAAGAGAAAGATTATTTGATCTGAAGAAAAGAAGACTTACAATTTGACAGGTTTGGGGTTTTTTTCTCTTTGAGTGAGGTCCGGAATATCATGAGTGGCACCAAAAGAGACTAATTTGTTGTTGTCACTCCCTGGAAAAGAACTAGGGAACATCAAATGAAAACATGAGGACGCGGGTTTAGAAACAAAATTAAGGGAATTGTCTCTTCACAGACAACATAGTTGTGTTGTGGAAGGCCTCACAGGCAGACACTGCATTCAATGCATTTAGGGAGATCTTAAGAGGAGGGACATCAACAGAAGGAAAATCCACCCATGTTTATTAACTACAGTGAACTCCCTTCTGGCTCTGGATGTTCCTGGTTTGCAAATGGCTGCAGACTAGATAAGGAAATTCTGAAAACTGCTGGCCCTGATCTTATACTAGGTACCCCCTTCTAGCTACTATCAGGTAGACATACTTGGCTAGACAAACCTTGGTGAGACTGCGTGGCCTCCAGTATGTTCTTCTATCAGTGGACAAGTCTCAGCTGTGGGGCAAGCCAGACAGAACCTGTGCTGAAGGCACCCTGTCATATCCCAAGGCTGAAGCCCAAGATCACTTTGGATAAAAGGCCCAGGGAGGTAGTGAGGAAGTGAGAAACCTTTGCAGTTTCATGCTCATGGAGCAATCCATGTGCTCATGGGAAGGCAAGAGGTCTGGGTTCGGTTTTCTTTTTTCTATTGCCCACTCTGTCCAAGCTACAGTAGGACTTCCACTGCTGCACACAGCAGATGACTGTTATTTGACATCAATTTACAGTCTCCTTTGAGTGATGTTGGATAGTTCCACCCTTAGCCGGACAAAAAAAATAAAAGTGAGGAGGAGAAGGAGCTGGATAAGACAATCCTTTTGGCTACCTGCTCCAAGAGCTTTTCACTCACTTTTACTGGTAAAAAGTGAACACCCCCTGTTAAAGTCAACTACTTTAGCAAATTACTTTATTAATTTAAAATTTATTACCCTATTTATAAAACAGCTGGCTTTGTTAAACCAAGCTGACATAATAAAAATGAAAAAATGAAAAATAAAATGAAAAATTTCTGCAGTGTATGTGAGTTCGGGTGTAGCTATCACTGAGCCCATGGGTGGGAGGGAAGTACTGGCATCCAAAGTTGGACACACACAGCAAAACCCCTACAGTAAGCATGAGAAGGAAAGTGCATAAATAGGTCTCCTGTCACACCCTGAGGGTTGCCACCACCAGGTGCTTGCCAAGGAAAGCACATTCCAGATATGGGGCCCTTCCTTGCCGAGACAAGACTGCCACAATTACTCCCAGGAACAGGTCTAATCCATCAGACTCCAGATCTCTATGGGAAATCAAAAGCCAGCACTGAAGTCAGGAAAGCAATACAAAATGATTCTCAGACAGGTCACTGCAGAGAATATTTTTAGACTAGCTACTTTTTTTTAGACTAGCAGTTACTTTTTCTTACCCGCACAATGTGCACTGTTTCACTGATGCCAACATCCTCTGGAGATTCATTTCTCCATCCCTTTGCAGATCTGTTTAGTTGAGCCTGTCCCCTGATGGCATCTTGGAGACCAAAAAATGCCATTTTTGCCTGTTTTGCCCTGGGCTGGCAAGGCCATATGAACATCTTTCTTTTTCCCCTTCCTTCGTCATGAGACCTTGTACTGATGTGCAGGTTTGCTGAACAGGTAGGGATATGGAAAATGCTGCTGTTAAAGCTTTTCTCAACAATGTAACTTCTTGACAGACAAGGTCACCATTGTATTTACCGGCTTTGAAAAGGAAATATTACAATATCAACTGACTGCTTTTAAAGAAACCTGCAGTTTCCAGGAGTGCCAGCACCTACTGTCCAATGTACCTGCCTTTGGCCTGTAAAAGCAACCTGGGACTTTGGAACAAGCCCTGGGCAGAGAAATTATCAAATACCAAGCTAAGAATTTGACTTTGATAAATTCTGCTGGTGTGGTGCTATATGAGAATGCTCTTTAAATTCAAAGCATCTCATTGCCACTTCTGTTCTTTTCTGAAGGGGAAAAAAAAAAAAAAAAGGTGTTTCTTAACTGGTCTTTCTTTTTTAGGAACTGCACCTGGAGCAAAAGAGAAGAACCCCACCGTCACCAAAAAGGACTCTGTGTTCTCACTGAGGAAGCAATTCAGTCCCCAACTGCTCCAACTACCTGTCTCATGACCTACACATAAGGTGCCCATCCAAGCACTTTTTCCATAAAGCCACCCGTGCTGCACTCCCAAGGACTCCTTCAGTGCATCTGCCACTGCTTGCAGCTTCTGGGCAGGAACTTCTCACACTGTAGGCCTTTAAACTTCAAATCATCCTCCTTGGTCAGCAGCTTCTTACAGCCTTGAGACCCTGTATCCACCACAGATGTGGAAGTGAGAGGCGGAACTGTTCCATGCTGAGGAGCACTGTCAGCAATCCACGTATTTCTGAGAAGACATGTGTTTAACAACTTACAGTTTCTAAGGTTGTAATGTGGATTAATGAGGTTAATGGCCAGTATGGCACACCTGAATTTTCACCTTCAGTTTGGAAGCACCAACTCAGGCTTTCCCTATAGATGCCTTTAGAGTTCTTGCTTCAAATTGTACCAAAACATCCATGAAAGCAAGTTAATGTCTGCAGTTGTTTTCACTCAAGAGGTTCAGAAGTGTTATCATGTATTTCATCTAGCTCTGCAAACCATATACTCATTCCTGCTTTAAAACAAGGAAACTTCAGTGGTGTAAGTACTATCAGGAATATCAGTCCCTGAAAATGTGTAATTTCCATCCTCTACTTGGTCATTTTAGATAGAAAAAGAAGTTTCTAACTTGTTATGAAGTTACAGACCCAGTAAGGCCTAATTCAACTATCCACATGTCCTCTGAGTGCCCATTCACCGACACATGCCCTTGTGCTCCACATCACTACAGCCAGTGTCCCAGATCATTGTCCCAGATTTGTACCCTCTTGCCAATTCTCCTCAAAACTGCAGAGAAACTTAACTGCTAACCCAGTTCTGTCAAAATGGTCCCCATTTGCTGAAACACCTGTGCAACCACAGTGGCCAAGCCATGACAGGATGTCCCAGCACACATCAGGGTAGCAGGGTGCACCCGCAGGAGCAGCAAGGCCATAGTCAGAGCACCACAGCTGCCCAGAACCGGGTTCCTCAACCCTGCAGACAACCAGTCCTGCCGTGCAGGGATTTCTGCCAGCCTGGGACACATGTGGTGCTGACCTTCCTCCCCCCCCCTCGCCCCAACCTGCAATGTGGAGGTTTTACTTTGTACTTTGCATGCTGCTGTCTACAATATGAACAGTAGATAAGATGCTACTTTATATCTGCCTTTGTTAATCTTTTCAAGCTATTTTAATTGCAGCTTGGAAAGTTTTTCCACACTACTGGCTGGTATTATTTTATCCTTTCCCTAAGGAGTTCAGCTGCCTTTGCTATTTACAGGCATTTCTCTAGGGTTGAATCTCTTTCTCTAAATATTTCCTGGGATATATAGTCACATGTTCCACAGATTAGCCCACCATCCATCCTTCTTCTGCTTCTAGAATCAAGTCAGAAAAAAACTAGCAACCTGCATGCTTCTCTCTCCTCAAAAAGTACATTCTATCCCATTAAAAATTGATGTAACATATACTTGAACAACAGAAAGAAATCCTGCAGATTCACCAGCTTGTCATCTGCTCTACCATTCTACCACTAGACAATAAAATTCAGTAAGGTTTTTTCATTTCTTTCCCCTCCTATGGCTCTCTCTGCAGTCAGCCTCTGTCTGTGCTTTCATGTGCATGCAAGCATTTCTGGCAAGAAGCCCCCTTTTCCAGGAAGTTTCTGATGGATGTATAGTGTTTCTAGATTTTGTTATGTTGCTTTCCCTTCGTATTCTTTATTTGGTAAATTGATGTCTTCAGCACTATTAACATACCAAGTACCAAAAAATACAATGTTTCAGAATAGATCAGAAAAGGCTGGTTTTAGAAAGACCTGGGCTAATCCCAAAACCAGCTGGTGGAAGCACTGCAAGGATAGCTTATGACTCACTAGGTACACACAGACTCTTGGTGGTGCTCTCCAAATTCCTCCCCTCTTTGACCTGTGTTTCTTCCTCAAAGTTGAATGCAAATTACTCCATCTTGCTTTTCACAATTTTGTGTGGTTCCTCATAGCCATACTACTTCTCTGGGTCTTTCTCCAGGTTTGGCAATTTGACCTCAGTAGGAACATCCCTTTACACCACTGTGACAAAATAGTCATGGCCTGTTACTCAAGGGCATGTTAAAAATCCGGATGCAAATCACAAGCGGTTTATCTTTCTTTTTCTGCATACATATGAAAAGAAGATAAAAAAGCAAGCACAGCAGACCAGCATTGTTAATAATTCAGGGACATGAAAGGTTCCTCTACAGAAGCATCCACTGAAGCAGCATTATGTTTTAAACTGCTCTCAGTTTAAATGTTTTCAACAACTAGGAAAAAGCTATGTCTGCCGCTTCCTTTGAAAGGCACCATTCTCAACAGTAAGTATATATATATATATAAAATCCTCATCTCACTAAACACTATTTAAGATTTCCAAAAGGACCACTGACTGGTTGTATAATTTGGGTATGACTCCTTAATAAGATTAATCAGCAGCTTAGAGCTTGTAGAAAGTTTGCAACTGTGATGCATCAGAACAAGCCACGCAATTGCAAAGTGATGGAACTAACACTTTCCATGCCAAAAGGATTCTGGGTGAAAGCATGAAAGAGAGAAAAGGAAGGATTTATGCACATTATCAAGCATATATCAGAATCTAAGATTTTATCTTTGTATCAGTGTCAGCATCTCAGATATTTTTGTAGCTCCAAAGAAGGTCTATCCAATCCAACTGCGATTTACAGAAACCATAAGTTTTAGTTAAAGTTATACTGTGTTGCTGATTTTTAATTCAAAGTAAGCTGAGGTTTTTTAAGGAATTAAAAGATTCACTGAATTTTTAACCACTTTATTCTCTCTACCTATCAGAAGGAACTTTTTTATTACAAAATCCAAAATCTAATCCTCCTAGTTGCAAAATACATTTAAACTGTGAATAGAATACAAGCCCTGCAGCCATATTTGCAGAGGGACACCTTAGACTCCTCTCCTGGCACAGAAGCAGGAAAAGAACAAGATAAGAAGGAACCACAGGGAGTCTGGTTGTGTTCGTGGGAAAGGAGAAGTATCCTGGTGCACCTCTGGAGCCCAAAGTAGTATTTCAGGTCATCTGCATGTTGGGACCCCCAAACAATAAATATACCTGTTGTTTAACAAACTGCTAAAATGACTCACTGGGTATTTCTTTACCAAGCTGCCAGTGTTTTCTGGACATGTTTTTTTAATAGGATTACTTCCATCATCTTTTATGCTTTTGCCAGCTTAGTTTTTTATGCTGCATTCTGAAACATGCTGAAGTATTTACTTAATGCTTTCAGAAAAATTCACCCCTACCCTTATAAAAATGTCACTTTTAAAAACATTTATTGATGCTCCAAGACACATCACAAGAAAAGCAATTAGAGACAGTGGGATTTTTCCCCAAATGCATTAAATTTATGTATTTTCCAAAGTAATTTGCATTCCAAACTTAGGCTTTTAATTTATCCAGAAAATCATTCAAATAGATACTCTTAAGATACTCTAAAGGCTGGGTTGAGACTGGTTTCCCTACCCAAGAGTTTGCCTCCTAAAAGCTTTGCAAAACAAGGTCAATTTTGAGTTCATTTTCATTATCTTCAGTGATAAACATAGTAACTTAATAACTTAAGCGGCAAAGAACAACACTGTAGTTCCACAGTACAGTAAATCCATCTGAGAGCTTGTAGAACCAGCTTTCTTTTAAAACCCACATCATACAAAATGCTGAACTAATATAAACTTACCCTAGAAGCTTTATTATTTAAAACAGGTTGCAAGTTAACTTTGTACCACCAAGTTTTAGACCACATTGGTTATTATCTGATCTCCTGCAGCCAGCACGTAAGCATGGAGCTGCCAAAATTTTCACACATTCCAGTGGCTTCAGCAGAGAAGTATCTATAAGCCCATGTGTGATTTTTATAATTTCTGTATTGCTTTATAGTACAATAACAACATATATTCAATATTAACATCTATGGGCTAGGAAGTGTTAAAATAACTTTTGGTTTTAGTGAGCTGGGGCATTAGGAAACACTTATTTCATGAGTTAGGTTGTCACCCATTAGCCTCTCCACCATGTCCTGGCATCAAACAGAAGGAGGAAAAAATCTGACGTCAAGTCTGCTCTTGGTTCATCTTGTATTTTAGCATCACCCTTATGCCTGTAAATATACTGGCTGGGGAGAGCCTGGATCAGAGCTTATTCATGAGGGGAGGGATATTCTCAGGGAAGGTCATTGGAGACAGCCACTAAAAGCAAAGTTTTATCCACTGCTTTTAATATGAATAAAATATTTGAATGGGTTTATAAATCAATCACATGCCATTCATTACTACCTGGTCTTGGAAACAGCAGTTGTAGCTAAAACATTAAACTATTTAACTTAGAAATGTTAATGTGGATGGATTCAAATTGTCATTCCAGGAAGCAATCAAAACCAGAGATGCAGAAACGGAGAACTGCCCACATCAGGCTTCATCAGCCACACAATAAGTATCTCATTTCACAACTGCAGGTCTGCAATACCAATCGTGTATCTCATCAGGAAGAAAAGACCCAACCAAATGACAATTCGCCTTCTTTTTCGTCCTTTAATACTACATGGCTAAACTCAACACAGAGTGCCACATCTGTTTTTCCCTACCTTTGTCACAGATTCACAGCTTACATACACAACAACAGCCTGCAGTTGCAAAAAATGTGCTTAATATTCTCCAGCAGTTCACAAAGTCAAATGGCCTGCACAAAGTGGAAGATAGGGAAGAGCGGTCTAAATCCTTCTGTGATTCTACGGGAAAACAAATGTAGGATTTGATGCCAGCTAAAATTATCCTGGTGGACAAAAGGGTTTATTTTAACTTGGTCACTTGATCCAATTCACTGCACAGCCACACAAATACTTGTGCCTGTATAAGCCAAGGGGGAAAAGGGTGTGTTATAGTTCTGCCTGTCTTGGCAGCAGCACTGGCTTATTTCTATTTAAACTGTATGTAAAAGTATGTCTTAATAGCCTTTGAGCCATTTTATTTAGTCTCCTGAGTCACACATACATCACACATTTTTGCTGCTGTCCAGACTGGAGACACTTCGTAAACAAAGCATGAGCCCTCACACAGGATAGAAAATTATGATATGTCTAATCAAACATTCAGTGACTCAATGGCTGTATATAATGGTGGTATTTTCAGCAAGATTTGTAGTCTGGCAGTTAGAGCAGAGGACTGCTGAGATATGCCACCAACATGAGAGAAGCAAAGAAAACAATTCATGTCCATGCGCCCATGTCACCACCTTTCATAAGCACTTTGTAAGGTCTCAGGATGAGAAATAATCTTTTGATTATGTGTCTATGAAAAAAATAACTGACAAAGACTTGAGATTCTTGAGCTTCATAAAAGCATTTAAAGATGTAACACAGAACCCCAATATGAACCAAATAAGCATCATGTATGTTAACAGAGCAGCTTTCCATTCTCTTCTGTGACTTTGCAGAGCTCAAAGACAGCAGGTCCTTATCTTAAAGAGTTCATTCATTTTCCCCCTCCCTGCTGACCGTAATCCTTACCTCTACCTATGCTGTGATAAGCCATAGAATAAAGTATACATATTATTGATTCAGAATGGTTACATGACACATTTTGTTAGCTGCTCATGCCAATCCTACTCCCACTGATGTAAATGGAGAAACTTGTTTTGCACAAGTGGCTGAAGACGTAAGGATCAAGAACCTTCCTCCTTGCCTTCTTTGCATTTATCATTCCTAGAGCCCTGTTTTGCTAGTGCTGATTTCCCCATTTAGCCTTTGATCTTGTCTGTAATCTTGGTACACAGTTATCTGCTCCTCTTCCCCTCTCTGATAGTTCTTTCCATCTCACAGCACATAAAGTGGCACAGATCTACAGAGGTAGCTGCCTGCCTTTAGCAGGCAAGTTAGAAAACCAGAGCGACGCATAAGCCACTTCTGAGGCTGCTCTGAGTTAGCTGTGGTTAGAGCAGCGTTATACATACCTACTCACTCCAGCTATAACATTTCAGGTTGGGACAAAATGAACAAGCTGCCCCTCGGGCATGTGTGCATTACACTGCCCACGGGCAGCAGCTGATGCGCCATCCCAGGAGGCCCTGCTCATGCATTAAATATCAGAATTGCAAGAGGCTGCTACCTCTTAAATCCAGCTAACCATAAAAGGATCCTCTATATTGGTTATTTCATATCTGAAGAAATGAATAATTAAAAGGCAGCGGGTACTCTGTACAAGAATTAAATCTTTAGTCTGGAGCAGAACAACATCTAACAGATGAAGACTTCCATACATACAATAAAAGCTCAGAGGAGTCAAAGATCAATCACTCAAGAGGCATGCAGAGCAGGCTGGCAGCGCAGGCCTGACGTGCAAAGTGCACGCCTGAGTCACTCTGGCTCTCAGCTGGGTAAGGTGTTCATCGCACCGGCATGTCCCTGCCTTGCACATGACTCGCACAACTGTCCTGTTCTCCCCACACCAGTGGCATGTCACAGGCAGATGAAGGGTCTCTGCTTTCCTGTTTAATTTTGCAAGCTAGTGCAGGATTAAAGGTGCCAGGGTTAAATCAGAGCTGCGCTGGGGGATTTGACTTCATTAGCTGCAAGATGCCACATCGATGGAAATGAGACAATAAACTTATCTTGTTCCAGTGACTTAATGCTGTACAAACAGAAGCTAGCTAAATATAGACCGTGCCTGGAAAATCACTTTCCATAGGTGAAGCCTCCTCACACCCCTGCACTTGGGGAAGCTGCAAGGCTTGCTGCTAGCTGCAGACCCTGGCAGTCCTTCCGAGGGGGTCCACACCTACCCTGGCAGGTCAAGAGGCAAAATAAACGCTTCTCCACTCCACAAATCTCTGTGTTACTGACCAATGATGGAGGCAGACTCTACTGCCCACAGCCACACGCGAGGTCTGTAGTAGAGATGGCAGCTGCACATTCCCCCTCAACAGCCTGACAGCTCTGAAGTGCCAATGGCACAGTCAGAAGTCCCCTCATCCTTATTAGTGGGATTAAAAGTACTACAGATATACCTGAGGCAGAGAGGTATTTGGGAAGAGGATGTAAAAACAAGAAAAATCAGAGAACAGCTTTTGAAGACAAAGTCCCTTTGAATACTCAGCTTACTAAACTGAGGTAAAACACCTGAAGACAGATGATGGAAGAGTCCTGCGCTAGCTCCATGTACGAAGGCATCCTCGCTGCCGCAGGATGAGCGTTTCGGTGCCAGTCACAACCAATATTCTCTGAGGAGTGGTGGCACCACAGTTGGCATTCGTGAGCTGTGGGAAGGGCAGCGTGTGGAGCAGGTGCTGGGCTCAGGTGCACGTCTCGGCCTCAGAAAGAAATTCCTGAGCGTTTGCAACACTGCATTTCTTCTAAGCACAGCGGGCAGTTCTGTAACATCACTAAAATTACGTGGCATAAAAATCACTTGTATTTCCTCCTTCAGTTGTTTTTAAAAGTTAGGTTATTTTAGACAAAGAAAAGCCATTGTTTTAATGTTTGGTAATTACGCATTAACACTTCTCCTGCCTTAGCCTATTACTAACTGGGCAGCTGGACACAGTGCAAGTGTGGTGTTCCCAGTAACCAAGTAGAGGGTCATTATAATTTCCTACAATCTACTACCATGACCTTCTCAACATAGTCAAGTAGAGGGTTTGCCTTATTCACAGTCAGTGTGCACTGCTGGGTTGTTTACAACTTTCGTATCTACTGGCATCTTTTGGCACCCACGATAACACCCACATCCTTATCAGCTGGGCTACAAGTCATCCAGTCACTTCCCAGCCTTAACCAATGCAAGCAGTTGTTCTTGCCAAGGTGTGCAGACCATTTCACTTGTTCTTACTAAACTCCACAAGCTCTGTGTTGGCCTCATCCCCAGGTTTATACCCCTGGGGACAAATGGATGGTTCTCCAATTTGCCATGTCAGTTGCTCTCCCACATTTAATGCCATCAATACATTTGGGGAAGGCACTGGTGATGAAAACATTGAGCAATGGGAATCCCAGCATCAAGTCCCAAATGCTCTGCTCATTACTTGGTGCCAGCTGAATGTCAGCCCTTCAATCTGGAGTCCAGCCAAAGGTGGTCACATCAGTTTTCAATCCACCTAACAATCTGTTCCACCAGATTGTGTCTGCAGCATCAGAAAGGCCATTTCCCACTGGCAGAATTTGGAAGCTTTGAATATTTCCTACCCTGGCAAGGATGAAAATATGCAGATGGGAGGGAAAGCCATGATATTTCTGGATTAAATTTTTACAGTCCAAAACAATCTGAGACCTAGGATTGCAGAGGTCAGCACTGAATCATGGATTTATCAGCACAAGAATGACAGGTCTTTACCTTACTTAGAAAGGATGGTGGTGTTCACAGATGAAATCAACATCCCACAGAAATTCAGGTGCACTTAAGGCACAACTAAAAAGAATTGAGTAATTACCAAAGCCAGTGACTGCCATTTAAGCTTTATTTCTAAAACCAAGGAACATCTCTTTACTGTGGCCTCCTTTGCAGTTAACAAGGTCACGCCTTCAGGAAAATCACTGCACTTGTAGGAGGGGAACTTGTGACCTTCAGAGAAGCCGCTAAAAAGAGTAACTAACATGCAATCCAAACTTGAAGTAAAAAATGGTAGCAAAAACACATCAACTGACTCCAGTGAGAACTGGGTGTTCAGATGAAGAGATTACCATTTTGGGTGTACATACACAAATTAGCAATTAGGGGTAATTGCTTTCAGCTGCATTTTGCTGTTTAGAAAAAAATTAGTGACTTGTAATTAACACTAATTTAAGGACAGATGAAAGCCCACGTTGGTGCTGAAAGGAGACACACCTGACAGAAAACAGCTACCTCAAATGCAACTCCAGTGGTGTCAGCTAGAACATTTCTGCTGTGTTCCTAAACCAAAATTACAACCGCTTTAATCTCTCTGTCTTCTCAGGCACTTCCTACTCATTAATCTTTCGCATTGCCCATGGTCAGATTCTCAACAAAGGTACAAGAGAGGAAGAAACTCACTGTGCTTCCAATTACTCTGCATACACTTCCAGATACCAGCCAGACATTACTCCTTGGTATCTACACTAGGCCTCACGTAATGGCACAGGCCCTGCCACGCTGATAGTAGTTACACAACTGAACTTGGAGCGGAAGCCTGCGAACCACATTGCCTTGTGATGCACATGCATTCTTCTATGACTGTAAGAAAACAGATAAACATATGCAGACCCAAGATTAAAATGAGCTTGCTGGAAGATTGCCTGGCCACTTCACATAATCTGCCCTGACAATACTTCCTGCCTTGAAATAAGAACAGTCCGGCTCTGGGCAGCCCTGGTTGTGTTCCTCCATGCACCCGTCCACAAGGAAAGCCCATGGATACACTGTGATGAGCAGGGCGGCCATTTGGTCAGATGTGTCTAGGCAAAACTCCAGTTGTGTTACAAGTAGGCAAAGCAGTGAAGTGCCAGAGCAACATGGGGCAAGAAGCTCCTTGGATGTTGAAGAGTGGCTTTGTGGCTCTTCTGGGGCCAATGAGGAGGTACATGGGATGAGATCCTGTGCCTGGTCAGCACTTCAGCCAAGGGCAAATCCAGCTCACGAGTACCACTCCCACAAGTTACAACTCAGAAGTGGTATTTTCAAAACTTTACCTGCTCAAATACTCGACCCTGTAAAAGCATATAGCCTGTTACAGGCTTAAATGCATCAGTCTTGAAGACTTATGCTAAAGAAATGTGCTCCCGGCATTTTGTTAACCAAGCTGCAACACCTTCATTCACAGTGGTTTGCTGTGTACTTCTCTGGACCATGATCAGGCTGGATCAGACCTAAATGCCCATCTGACCCAGAATCTCAACTGCCGATAGCAAATATTTGGCAATACACAGGACAAAGGACAACAAGAACCACTTCTATGTTGAGTTTCAGATTATTAAACACGAAGAAAGTAAAAAAGTCCAAACCCAAATCTGTGATGCACCCATGCTGCATGCCCAAGGCATGCCCATTTTTGCTAGCTATATTCCCTTCTGCTGACTATGACTACCGACTTCAGGGTTTTTTTCCCAATCTAACCAGCATTTATATTTGGCCAAATGGTCAGCCTTTAGCAAGAGAGAAACATGTCCCTGGACCCCTAAGAGCATCCTTCAAGTTCTCCAGCCCTGTGTCACTGAGCAGGTGCTGAGGTTCCCTGCTGGGGCTGGAGCTGGGACCCGGGTTAATTACCTCCTTTCCCACACCATTCCTGCACACCTCTGGGTTCACCACACATCACTTTTACTATTGGGGCTGAGCAGATCTGGGTCTCTCCAGTATAGCTGCTTGCATATGGTTCATATGGCTTCCTTTAAAAAAGGTCTAATTATTATTATTCTGGAGCCCCACCAGTGATCCACATTTTCAGACAAGGGAAAAGTTCAGAGATCTCATTTGATCTCTACTTCCTCTAACATTTATGTTGACAGTCTGTCTCAAGTTCAGGAATCTTTTATTAATAAAAAGTTAGTCCCTTACAGTCACCCTGAGAGGCTCAGCCATTTTTATCACCAAAACTTCAGAGCAAACAGAGGTTTCACTGTAAACAGGATTTGCAACATATTGTTCAGACATTCTGATGCTTTGGGGAGCAGAGGAAGCCCCTGCTTGTGATTTTGCTTTGTTCTGGGTAAAACATTTAAACTTTTCATACCACCTCTATTCTACTGATTATGCAACGAACACCCCCTTACCTGTTACAAACCATTAACAAAGCTCCCTTTTTGTGTTTCCTTGCCCTTCCCCACAATATGTGGAAAAACACTGTGAGCTGTAATCATCCTTGGACTCCACCACCCCAGGTCCCCAGGTCCCAGGAGCCAGAGAAAGCAGAGCGGAAGTTGTCCTCCACCACAGCTGAGCAGAGCTGCAGTAAAACAGGAATTTCCCTTTAGGGACTGGCTGCAGAGAATTACCTGGTTGCTTAGAAACATGAGATTAACTGTAGCTCAGTTTTCACCTTCTATTGCACATGCACTTTAAGGAGAGGCTGTAAATCGGCAACTTGGGAGACTCATCTGTGGAGGGAGACGTGGGGGTCACTGCACCGGCTCGTGCAGCAGGTGGGGGAGAAGGCAAGTTTTCTGCTCCCCTTCCTCCTTCCTGGGCTGCGTGAGCTCCTTTCGGTTTGCAAGGAGAAGTTTCTCCTCGGTGAGTTTCAGCCACCAGAACAAGTCAATCATGCAGCTTTGCAGCCAGATCGCCGCCTGTACCACGATTTTGGCTCTGATGACTATCGGTTGAGGGAAAGCAGTTAGGGCAAAGGAAATAACCACCCAACAAGAAAAAACAGCTGGTATTTAAAGCAGATGATATTTTAAGAAAAAATTACATTAATTTCTGCACCTCTTAGTAATGTTTTCTGTGTAAGCTGTCAAAGCATTGGTGTTCAGCAGCAACAAATGTGCTAGCTCCCTGGTTGCATCTCCCATGCCTCCAGGAGTTGGAGAGAAAGCCTGATGAGAAACACAGAGCTCCAACTACTGCTTTGCTAACTGACCCTCACGTAACATACAAGTAGGAAAAAACAATCTAGATAAACAGATGTGGACTTAATCTCACACAGTTTACAGTCAAACCAGTTTAACATGTAAAAGCACCATCACTAATGCAAACATGAGAGCACAGCTCACAATGTGTGCCCAAGAGCTCTAATGAAGTCCTCGCAAGAGGAATGCTCTCCAAGCTTGAAGTAACAGGTCAAAGGGCAGATGAACTGAGATCTGCCTATGAAGTAACAGAATTCAGGAAAAGATACTGGAAACTACTTTTCATGATTTCACATTCATTCATGGACATCAGCTCTCAGACATGGAGTGGAAGGCATATGCTGAGTAATACATACCTAATAACCTTGTGGACAAGAGCCAGCGGTGTGGTTATCATTACGCTGAATAGTTATTACAAGGTGAGGGTTAATTATTAGCAGAGCTTAAAATCAAAGAGAGTTTGATCCAGACTGCATAGCTACTCGCACACACGCACAAAGCTACTACCCTGAAGCACTTCCACTCTCTTTCCAGACAAGTTCAACATAGTTTAGATATATACAAGGAGACACACCATACTAAGGCACAAGTGACAGCAAGACCATAGCCAGGTGGCTCTTGAAGAGTTAGCACCTACGCAATGGGTGTTGTGGGGGCTTTCCACTGGATTTTTTGCAATATCCCATCAATGGTTGTTTAAAAATAGTCAACATCACTATAAGAAGGTTACATCTTAGGTATTGCTTAAATTCTGCACTCAAAAATTTGCCTTGGGAAAGATTTTTTTTTTTCCTTCCAGAGAGGAAGGAGTAGAGTTGCCTTCTGCTCCACACTTGCATGCTTTGCTATGAAAAGCAGTGAGCTCTGCAAGGACAGGTCTGCAACCAACACAGACCCGATTCCATTAGAAGCTATTTAATGATACTTGATTATTTCAGGTTGATGGGATGGGGAAGAGGAGAACAACTGAACAAAGTAAGAACACCAAAAACAGACCAAAACCTGAAATCACCTGACAACATTTTTTAGATTAACAAAAACTCAGATTTGGTAAAGTCACTTGCTCTTCCACAGCAAAATGTTCTTTGGGCATGAATGGATCTCTGCCAGGTAAGGCAGAACATGCTGTCTTGCTCCAGAGATGATGAACATCACAACCATACCCATGGTTTCTTTTCCACTTAATTGTCCTGTTAATTCAGTACTAACCTGACTGACTCAATTCTGGCAAACAGTTTTACCTGCTCATAAGCTCTTGACATTCAATCAGCAGTAGGAAAGAACACAAGGAAAGCAGATAAGGCTGAATTCAGGATATGCAGGGGCAGGGGGGACTTGGATCTCACCAGCAATGCTACGGTCTTCACCCAGGGCAATGCAGATGTGCAAACCTGGAAGTTTCCACAGCAGACATGGCAAGCAAGTACCACATACAATTAATAGATGGAACATAATCTTCTATAAACACCACAGGAAAAAAAAAAGGAAAGGAGTTTGCACTGGCAAAATGAAATAAAAATGACTAATCAAGCTGCCTAAACAAGGCTGTGTTTATGTAGGACAAGGGGGTGCTCAGCTGAGAACACCACTCTTATTTGCTCTTGTACCGTGTGTGGTGCATAAACAAGGGCTAACGTGACCAAGGGCTCCCCGTGCGCAAGCTGGGCAACCTTCCTTTGACAGAGAAGGATTAGTGTTCGCCGACTCTGTCAAAAGAAAATCAGGGCAACCTCTGCCTCCCCCCTGCCGCTCCTGCCATTCCGGTAGCAGCAGGGCTTGTGCTGTAGTTTGCATTGTTTACATTGCTGGCCCCAAATCTTTTTCTGTGTCTGCAGAGCTACAGAGGAGGCAGAAATCAAGCCTAATTCTCTCACAGCAAATCAGTCCTTTCTGCTTCCCAGCATTTAGCATTTTGTGTTCTCATGTACTGCAAACAATCATCGAAGATGGGGAAAAATCCTGGCTCCAGAGGAAGTCTGCACGATTAGCTGAAGGGATCCAACTTCCAGACTCCTGAGACATAAGAGAGAAACGCCACCCATTAACCCATGGCTGCAGAGAGCCCTGGGGGTCTTAGGAGACAGGACTGCTAGGTTCAGGAATCGCATCTGGCCACTACAAAGAGCCATGACTCAAGGTGTTTGGCATTAAGAGTCACAGCTATGAGAAATGCAGTTTTAATGAGGGCTAAGTCAACACAAGGGACCTTCCAGGCATGTAATACCAGCAGTTACAGTGGCTGCAGAAAGGAGTAGACTGTATTTTCATCAAGGAAACCTTTGCCAAAATAGTTTCCCAGCAAGCAGTTCAAGCAACCTCCCTGCTCTTTACACTGACACTCTCAAACATGGCACTTTCATTAGTGAATTGAAAAAATCCCGCTTTAGGAAATTAAAGCGCCTTCCCACTTTGCTCTGACAGCCATCGCAAGAATGGAAAAGGTGAATTCAACACTGAGGGTGCTTCTGGGATCTTGGAATAATGTTGACAGCCTGGTGAGGGCTTGGGACACACTCAGACATCTCCCAGGCTTCGCTGGAGTAGTCCTCAAGTGCTCTCCATGCATAAATATACTAAGGTAGGATGAACTTCAAATAGGCCTCGCCCTACGCAATCAAATAAGCTAGGGAAAATGTATGTATGATTTGTAATATTTACATTTCAAGCAATGAAACGTCTTGTTTTGATACATTATACATGCTGGAATCACTAATAAGACTGCAGACTGAATGTATGCTGCTTTTCACCATGAAACACTGCTGGGTGACTCTTCAGAGACCAGGCAGAGCCTGGAAAACTCAGGTTATTGCTGCCTAGCTGAACAATGCTCTCCTGCCTACCCTTTCAGTTCAATCCATCCATTTGCTAGCTATCAAGGCCAAATTTCATGTCTTGCAACTGTAGTCAGGCTAGACCCTGGCTGTGCTTTTTGGTTACTTGCCGTTCTCAGCCAGTCACTGCTGTAATCTCATTTATTTGTAGTCATGCTACTGAACCAGTGATATATTTTCAAGAGATTACTCTGTGTAAATGAAAATGAACATTTTTTTCTTAAAGGTCACAAATTAGAGAAAAAAAAAGACATATCAAGACAATAAATAATCTGGATTTATACACATTAACCTTGACTTTGTTTGTTTTGTAGTTTACAGCCTGGAAACATGACCACTGGCACCAGGCTAACTTCATTGATCTCTATTACTCAGATAAGCATACCACAAAAAAAAGTCTGAGGTGAGGTAGTAGCTTTTATTAGGCAAACAAACAGGAGTTGGAAAAACAACAAAGCAACTTATCAGCCAACCTAATAAAAGATATTACCTCTCCCTACAACCCTTGCCTTGCTTATATCATGGCAGGAACTTCACTACCAAAATATTTCTCATCCTAATATTTAATTTTTACATTTGGTGTAAGTCAGAGACTAATTGACTTTTGTAACTAAACAAGATTTTCAGTGCAAAAGGGCAAAAAAAGCACAGGAACGCTGTTACTGGAAACAAAGCTTGCATAATTTTGCCAGTGTGGACATTGGATCTGTTTCTCTACCCCCACAAGCAGCAGCCCCAGCATCTGTGGAGAATCTCCAGCAGAAACGATGGGCTTTGGGACTAAATTACCTCCCAGCTGACACTGTCCAGAATTACCATCACTGCTGTGGGTGGGTCTGTATCCCAGATAACTGATGGGAGAGATGAGCTGGCTCCCTCGCAGGCGTGCAGGCTTCCTCGGGGACTCCTGAGAGGCGGCAGCAGCAGCCGGCTCCCGAAGGGGCTGAAAGCCATTTTTCATTCCACATTCGCTGTCACGGCATTGAATTAAGAAAGCATTTTCCATGGGGTTGGAGGACTAATTGTATCCCACGGATCAGCAGATGAACAGGTGATATATAGACATGAGGCAGTGTAGGGATACCCAGGAGAATTTCAGGATGCTCCCTGGAGCATCCCGAAGATTGGAGAGGACTAATAAGCTGCTTCCAGGAAACAAGCACATTAAGGTATGTAACTTTGTCTTGTCAGCTGCACAGTAAACATACGCACCGCCCCTCCCACCCCCCAACATCTGTTCCTTTCTAAGCATCCTTGTTATTAAGAAGAGCTCAGGCATCCCCACTGAGCTTCTTGTTGAGACAGAAACACAGGGCAATACTCATGAATTTCTTTCCTCACCTATTTTTGTTTGAAGTAGCCACACAACTCCTCCTCACTGCCTCAAGGTGACGACAAAAGCAAAACCTAGAATTACACACAAATTACCCTCAGCCCCACCACTCCAGCATGACAGGGCTCCGAGTTCAGCCATTCCAGCTAAACCACTCCTCTACTTGCCTCTCCCAGCACAGCCTCCAGCACCAGCAGCTGTCTCTGAGCCCAGCTCCATGGTTATTGATCCCAGTACAAAGCAGACACTTATCCCACCAGTCCGAACCTAGGGGTCAGGGTCCTCTCCTCTGCTACCCCCACTGATGACTCTGGACCCACCTTCACTGATGTGGCTTTGGTTGACTTTAAACAAGCCTCAGAGGATCTGAACCACGCACCAGCTGGGAGTTTGTCTCCCTAGCACAGGTAATTCACCTCTGGAAAAGAGCATCCTTAGTTCAGCTTAACCATAAACAGCTACAGTCGAGCCACTGTCATTCTGCAGAGGAACCATCACACTGGCATCCAGAGCGGTTTAGTTAATTGACTTTCAGGAAAGTTAATTCGGATTAACTTTAGAGTACACCCCTGTAGATACACTCTTATGTCATTCCTTAGTTGCATCACATCAAAGTGGCAGTCCCCAGGTTCACTGCTCCACAGTACTGTAAATAAATGCTAAATCTGTGTTTTAATAGGGTCAGGCAGGCAGCAGCTGTTGCTGCCTGAGCGCCCAGCCAGATTGCTGTTGCTCTCAGGACTCTCATCAGGAAGGTACAGAATAGCCTTAAGATGTTATTGTCTGGCAACAAGCACTGTCTTTCATAAACACCACCTGACAAAAAAAAAAGAAGTTATGTGTTGCGAAGAGATGGAAAAAAAGGCTTTCCTGTTCCCCTGCTCTGGGCACCAGGCTGTCAAATTTTTATGTGTGGGGAAAATAAGACATTACTGATCTTCTGAAAGAGCATGTTAGAGAAATGGAAGGTAGGATACAGAATTAAATGCATAATTCATGCCTCCTAAGAGCCCTGAGGCAAGACCTTTTGGACTTGCTAATTGCTTTGCTGAGAAGTAGGCCAGAAGCCATAATAATGCCTCCTACACCTAGGCAAATACACACATAAAGCTGTTGTAACATTCACCTAGGGGCTTCTACATCACCCCTGTTGCGCAGATGTACCTCTGGCCCACCTGACAACATGCCAACCAAGGGAAAATACATGGGATATCAGGCTGATCTGAGTGTCTGGATCTAATTCTGATATATATTTATGTGTATTCAGGTTTTTGGACTGCAGGCAGATATATTTATATAAACTTCCTGCAGCCGTACTGTAGCCCTTGGAGGACCCTCACCATGCACTCAGGGCCTCAGCACGCAACTCTGTGCACGTGAGACAGGAGAGACGAGCAGCTCCTCTGCTGCAGCAGCCTGATTTAGCCCCACTGAGCTCAATGGCAAAAAATTCAGTGGGTGCAAGATCAGATCCTGGTTGCAGGCAAAGATATTAATATAACAAGTAAGGAGGATGAAGGAACGAGTAACAGCTTATAGTTACAGAGGTTTGCACATGTGCATCATTTCGCCATTCTAAGTCATGAACAAAGCATCAAAATATCTTTTAGCTTCCTATGCCATAACCACCTCCTCCTCCACGTCCCCAGTGAACACTCTTGGATTGTCTCATCCCAGCAGGCAAAAATCATAGGCTTTCATCTACCTACATGTTCAAGTCTCTCCTATTCGTATTCTCTCACTGCAGAAAATGCTATTCCAGCCAATCCTCTGATAAAACCCTGCCAACCGCCGCCAGACACTGCTGCTTCTACTTTGCTAGACCTCACCAGAAGTTAGCCTCAAGAAGCTACAAAAGCCTTTGCTATGGCTGTTTCCAATTTGTTACACTCATTCATTCACCATGTCTTAAGACAGATGGAGTAGCCACTAAGGCACGGGGATCAGTCGCCTTCCGGCTCCACCAGCTTCTCCCTCCCCAGCCCGTTTGGCTCAGTCTTTCTCTGGCTGTTCTGTTGTAACCATCTTCCCTTGAAGCATCCTTAGAGAAGTCTAACCCCACAACTGATATCCTGCATCCCTTTCACAGCACCTTAGAAAGAACCTCTTTCAAAGCCCTTTCCTTCCCCTTTGGTGTTATTTACTGCATCAGTATTACCTTAAAAACTCATCAATAAAATGCAGATCAAGATCTCCCATAAAGCAGCTTATGTCCATGAGGTTGCAGAAGTAAAACTACTGAAAGTGTAAAAAACCATAATCTGTCCCTTAATTGTACTGTGCTGTTCTACTGTGTTGATGTATTTAGTAAAGCAGATTAAATTTTTACTGCTAATGTACTTACTTAAAGATAGTCCATCTGCTTCTCAGGGTCAGGAACATGAAAAAGCAGAAAGACTTGAGGAAGATGAAGAAAAACTAAGATGGTTAATGATACCTGTGTTTTGATGGGTTTCATCTGGAAATCATCAGTACTGGTTTGTGAAAGTCAGTAATGTGAACGAAGCTACCAATTACAGGATAGTGGAATAAAGTTTCAGAGCATGTAAAACATCTTTCTTTGTGGTATTTCAAATCACATGGCAGTGAAGAGACAGACTGCTCTGCAACACCTTCTATATGAGAATCTTAACTATTAATCTGTAAATACGAAAGGCCTCACAGTGAAGGCAGAAGAATTTAAAGAGCAGTTCAAACGTCAGTGGAGAAGTGCAGTGAAGCTGAAGATCCCCAGACTTACACCCGACTCAAAATGCCAATTCCTAGCTCCGAAGGTAAATAACCTTACTTTATAGAGTAGGGGCAACACAACTCAAACCAGGCTGCAACCCATTCAATGGGCAACTCTCACCTATAGTATTTTAAACCAACCCATACCATTTTAACTCTGGCCAAGTTACTGTCCTTTACACACACTCCAATTTGGGTTTTGGCATCTACAAGGGGCATACCAGGAATTCACAGTTTCCCCACGACCAGGGATTTACAGCCCAAAGAAGCAAATTAAAGCCACAGCATGGGGAAAGTGAGAAAAACGCTTCTTAATCTTTTGAGTTCCTGCTTTAAAAAAACTTTGATAGCTCCCACATTTGGCATAAGGTTAATAACCATTAGCAGTAAATACTGCTCAGTGTAGTTTTATTTTGTTCTGCAACTTACCCATTTGGTCCAAGAGAGAGAAGTCATTAAAAGCAGAGCGCGTCCATTGCAATCGCAACACAAAGGGCAGTCTCTTTCACTTTGTACAAAGAATACTAGCACAGATGGCGAATCAACATTTTGCAGGAAAATCCATGTGCTTCCACATTAATGAGACATGGGTTAGAAGAACACAGTATTATACACTGTCGTCATTATGTCAGAAGTGATTTGTTGTCCAAGCTTAGGTATCCAGATGGTACCAAAACCACTCCAAACTTCCTATAAGCACAAAGCTTTCACTATAATTAGAAATTGGTTTCTCTGAGTGTTTCTACCTCAGTTTTTAACTGCTGAACATGTCCTGTGTTTTCCTTGCAGTGCTTTAACAAGGAAGAAGTATATGCACTAGAAAACCTCATAAGGCAGAGCTGGGGAGGGGAGTTCTGAAGAACTGTCACCCTCCCGAAGCACAGCGGAGGAGCCATAAAGCCAAGAACTACATGGGGCTTCCTTGATGGACAAAGCAGAACGGTCAGAAAAGACCTGGCCATGGCCATAGAATCATAGAATAGAATGGTCTGGGTTGGAAGGGACCCCAAGGATCATAGAGCTCCAACCCCCCTGCCACAGGCAGGGCCACCAACCTGCAGGCCTGGAGCTACATAAGGTTGCTCAGGGCCCCATCCAACCTGGTCTTGAACACTTCCAGGGATGGGGCATCCACTACTTCTCTGGGCAGCCTGTTCCAGCACCTCACCACTCTTTCTGTAAAAAACCTTCCTTCCTTTAGCCATGAACCTGCATGCAGGATGGGACTGATATAAAACTAGGGAACTACATGATCCATGTTCATGGGGATAAAAATAGCTGAAACTAGGAGCAGTGACTGCTTCTGATTCAATCAGGTTCAGCCTCCTCCCCTCATGACGGAGTTTATTCATATCGATGCCAAAGTAACTGGACTTTATAACCAAGTCACATTATTAACACACTTTCATTTCTGATAGAAGCAAAAAAAAAATCTTCATGAAAAGCTCGAAGTGAAATAATTGCTTTCTTTTCACATCACCCTCGCAGACTCCCACAGGTTTGACTGTATTTCTTCTCTTCAAAGTGAATGGTAAAGCCTCTCTCAAAAAGCTCACCTTTTAAAAAGAAGCCTAGAAAATGCCAGGTTAAATTTGGTATGCTTTCCCCTATGTTTCAAAGCCAGAAAGGGATTCTTCTGGAAGAAGATGACACCTTTTCTGCTCAAGTACACTGAAAATCTGCCGCAGGGGAAAAAAAACGGGGGGGGGGGGGA
>VZTU01015247.1:0-34567 GCA_013400835.1 Zapornia atra
CTCTTCTCAGTGTCTGTGGGGATGATCCTCCCCAATCTCTCCTCTCAGCCAAGCAGATTTCCTTCCTCACCGACTCCTCTTCCGGCAGACTGGGACAGCCTGTTCTTGTGCCACCAAGATTTCCTTCTTGAGGTGCATCCAACCCTCTCCGGCTCCTTTGCCCTCAAGGGCTGCCTCCCATGGAATCTTATCCAGCAGCTTTCTGAACAGTCCAAAGTCAGCCCTACAGAAGTCTAAGGTGGTTGTTCTGCTGTCTCCCTTCCTTACTTCTAGTACTAAGAATTCTATCAACTCATGATCAGTATGCCCCAGGTGTCATCCAACCTTCACATCCCCCACAAGGTCTTCTCTGTTTACAAACAAGTCCAGCAGGGCACCTTCCCTTCTTGGTTCACTCACCAGTTGGGTCAGGAAATTGTCTACACGGCCAGAGAAGGAGAAACCAGAGACAAATGGAAACACAAGAGGTGGAGGTCCAGACATAAAGAGGAACTTTTTTCTCCATGACAGCCATCAAGAAGTGCAGCAGGTTGCTCAGAGCCTGCTCTGTGCAGGATGGCTGGCGACAAACCTCTTGAGGTCCTTTCCAACCTGAGTCTGACTCCTGGTTTCATTCTGATGCAGTCCAATTACCAGCATAAAACCTCCATGCCACACAGGTCTGGCCTTCGAAAATGTTCACGATTAGGTTAGTGATTCACCCTGACCCTCAAGCAGAGCTCTGGGAATCATTATGCAAAGTGGCTCTGCAAATAGTTAATGAGTTCTTTGCCTGCATCAAAAGGGAAGATGCAGCAACACCGATCTCGTCTAGGGAGATGAACCAAATGGCAATCTCCTTGTGTGAGGGTAAGCATAAGCTGGCTGTTCTAAGAAAACCTCCAGGAGATTTTATCTTACAGCTTCATATATCCACTTCTGCTGTTTGTTTTCTCTTAATGCTACTCAGCTTCACTTGTCAGATTACAAATAGTACTCGGTGTTCTCTCATACCATAATATATCCATTTATCTCACCTAAATAGTGACACTAATCACTAGCTAATCATGGCCACTATATTAACTGTGTACTGTTCATTTCCCTGAACTTTTTTCAGGGTCACATTCTTACCATAATCCCCCGGAAGGGCAAGTCTCCAAAATCAAATCAAATTTCTAATATCATTATACAAAGTTTTTCTAAAACCTAAGACAAAAGTCTTCTCCTTTGGAAATGAAGCAGGAATTTTATTTCCTCCAGGTCAAGTGGGGGGAAGAGAACCACGTATCTCTCAGTAATACACTATTCCTTGACTGAGTCAGACACGATAAGAGTGTTTCTCCTTTTTCCACAATTTTTTTTCCTTTCACAGTTGTTGCCATTAAAACTTTGTAATTTACAGGTTTTCTCTTTTGTCTTTCTTTCTTCCATTGTAACATTGCTAAAGAACAATTCAAACCTGAAAGCAGGTAAGATAAAGAGACCAAAAGCATAATGAAGTCCTTGTTTTCCTGATGAATTACAAAAAATTAACCTTGCAACTCCCTTCCATAGGCCTGTGCCTCCTGCCCTTCCAGGCTGCTGTGGATGAGCAATATTAGCATGACTTTTTAAAGCTAGGACTACATGTTCAGTGATCCTCGGGGCCAACAGAATAAATCTGGGCACCTCTGGACACTCTACGTGGAGTAGCAGTTATTTAAAGCTGGACCATTGTCACAGTGAATTCCTCAAAAACCCAAAGGTTAATTTGCTTTTCATAGCTATGCATTGAAAAAAAAATAGAAAAAGAAAAAATAAAGACAAAATAAAAAAAGAACTTTATTCTTTCCTGGGAGAGTTTTGACCTTTTCTTCATGTATATTTTCCAAATCCTATCTTCCAGTGTTTACGCCCCAAGCTAGAATGTCACAAGCCATCTTAGCATGGAGCAGAACTACAAAGACATGCAGAGGTAAGGCAAGGAGAGCAGGTGGAAGGGGGTGAGAGTCCTGCATGTGGTGGAGCAAGGTAATGGGCTTCCTTAATAATGTCTAATAAACACGTACATAGGATGTATGGAACTACTTTCTCCAAAGCTTCCAAAAGAAGCAACAAACCACCCTCATGATACTATGTCAACATAGAAGCGTAGCAGGATTTTACAACCCCATGAAAGAAGGATAGGATGGTGGGCCAAGACCAAAACATTGTCTCCCCAAGCACTAAAATAGCTAGACCAAAATTGGAGCAACCCAAATGACTTCTTGTCTATCAGATGGATTGCCTCTGAACTCCAAGCTGCACCTGAGGTTACATCAATAATTCCTCCTGTGGTCATGGTGAGTAACATATGGATCAGAACATTACACTGACACTACTGACTTAGCATCCCTCCACTGCTGTGTGATATTTTTGTCCATCCTGATGCAACCCTGTTTTCCTCTCATGCTAATGATGCTAATCTTGGAATTTGCAAGATCTGAGATGCCTTTGGATTTTGTAATAAATGGGACATACCAAGAGATTGCAGAGAAAAACAGAAGTTCTTTACATCTCCATTCCTTCCTGTCATACCATTATTTCCTTCCAGAATGGAAAAGCTAGGAACTGAGAAGAAAATACATGCTTTTTAAATTATGCTAAGGACAGGCTTGGAGTTGGCCATGATGCATTGCTTCCCTCTGTTTTGTGAGCAAAGTACCCACTTCTCATGGGTGACAGGTCCTGCACTGCTGCATCAAACTTCCTTAAGAGAACTTCCAGCAGCACTGGTTCTGCAGGTCTCTCCTCTGTCTCCAATAGCCTGCGTACATTTCAGCCAAGGGAAGAAAGAATATCCCCAGCTGATAAAGACAGAAAACTAGATACCAGATGGACCAGAGAACAAAGTTTACTCATTACAAGTTCAGCCAGAATTTTTCTCCAGACTTGAGCAAACTATGGCTCTTTAAGGTAAAAAAAATTTATGCAATACTGCCCCAAATCCTGCTGAGTAGTTCCCTCCTCCTAATGAGTGGTACAATTAACAATCATCTATTTCCTAAGACTTCAGTTAGTATTTATGTGTCAGAGAGCTTTTTATCTAAGCAAGACTAACACCCATCTTTTTTCTGTTTTAACTCCATTCAGGAAAAGGCTGCATTTTTAATAGGCTGCAATGCTGAGCAGCCTGTAAGCAGAGGGGGGACGGAACAGAGTGCACAGGCCCTGTTCATGCTGCCCCATTCCAATCTGATACAGGGGGAAAAGACCTGAAAAGGGAGAGTACTTATGGCAGCTTGAAAATCTATGTAAAGGTGGAAGAATCTTGGTACTGTGACACTAATAAATTTTGCTTGCATCAAGGATTTAGTTAAGTCCCCCTGACACCTAACAGACCGAGCTGCACTGATATCTGGATTAGCACAGTCAGACCACTTGATTCTCTCAGATACAGTCCACAATGTGCCCTTCAGAAAATCTGCTCTGTTTCTGTTCCCAGGCAAAGTGCTCAGCAACAGTGCTGCAGGAGAAGAGATATCATCTAAAGTGGAAACCAGAAACATCTCCCAACTGCTTCCTCTGCTGAGCATTCCCTTCCAGTTTGGTCCTCTGACTTAACCTCGTGGCCTTCAACATAAACTGATGGCAGAAGCTTCTCAGTGCCTGCCAAGGATAGTGAAAAGTCCTTAAAGAGTGGTCCAGAAAGGACTATGCATAAACAGGGCAGTGTTCCTGTTGGACTGTGGGAAAGTAAGAGACCAGCAACTAAACCACAAAATCAAATAAACAATGCAAACAAAAAATCCAACACATTCATGTGAACCTATTTATATCCTCCTGAAGGGAGCAAATAAACAGGAGGGGAATCAGCTTTTTAAAAGGGTAGACAATGGCAGGACAAGGAGTGAAGCTGAAGGAGGAAAGGTTTACATTAGATATTAGGGGGAAGTTCTTTCCAGAGAGAGTGGTGAGGGGCTGGAATGGGCTGCCCAGAGAGGGGACGGGTGCCCATCTCCAGGGGTGTTCAAGGCCAGGTTGGATGGCATCCTTGTCTAGATCATGCCTGGAGGTTGGTGGCCCTGCCTCTGGCAGGAGGTTGTAACTCTGTGATCCTTGGGGTTCATTCCAACCCATACCAGTCTGTGATTCTTCGAGCAAATAGTGACTAAAGCTTTATCCTTGTGCAGATCTCTATGGAAATTTCCCTAACAGACTCGTGCATGTATGTGAACGTACAGCACAACAGGTATTTAAGGGACAGTGGGCAAAACCAGAGCAGTGTAGGGCATTCAATATCACGGCAACATTAACAAGGTAAGAACATTTAGTGTGTCCTACATCAGAAAACAAGAAAAGATCCCCACTAGTTCACAAAGGGCCTTGAGAATTTCTCCAGAGACCCCATTTCATTTGCAATCCAGGTGTCCCCATGCCCATGTCCACAAGCTTGAGGCCGGTCAGTGAAATCCCCACGAAGGGTTATGTGTGGAACATCATCATGTGTTGCAGTCTATCATGGACTGTATCAAGGTTCCATAGGATTCCGCTGTCCATTTTCTTTCAACCTTGTCAATGTTCACAGGCATGTGCCAATTCAGACTTGGTGCAACAAGACTCATGGGGAAGATTAAACAGTCCTTTGCAAGGTCAGGAATATTGTTTCTGTTTCCCAACATACAGCATTAATATTCTTGTCTTCATAATGAAGATCTGAGTTTCATTCTGTAGAATATTGTCCTCCTAAAAACTGGAATATAGCACCACAGCATGCTGCTATGAAGGCAAAACAATAAAGGAAGGTTTAAGTGAGATTTATAAAGCCTTGGTGGGGATGGACCCTATTATCCCCAAAATAAATAGTATCCCTGTACCATAACAATAATGAAGAAACTTAAACTCCATCTCTGCCTGCCTGTATTTAGTAAACTCAAATCACAGAATATCAAGCACCTGGTGGCAAGCATCCAATCAGCACCCATTGACTAGATCTCTACCTCCAAAAAGGGAATGCAACACTAACAGGGCTGGTATTTTTGTCTTTGGAACTGCCAGTATAAAGATGGAAAACACAAGCTGAGGCCAGCATTGAAATCAGTTCCTACATCTTCTTACTGGAGTTGGTGCTGGTTCTGGGGAAGTTACCACTCTCTCTAATGTATGTGGCAAAGATCCCAACTGGGGAAAGAATAAAGACATCAAAATGAAGCAAACTATTAGACCATTTCATTAGTTTGGTTCCCTGCCATGTATTTGGGGGGTTAGGAAATCCAAACCAAATGACTATCTGGGGAGCATACTCAATTTGCTTTAAAGGCAGACAGTGCCTGCAAATCATTTTGTAAGCACAGTACAAGTTATGGCAAAATATGCAAAAAATGTCCAGCAAAGGACAGTGTAAACCCCAAGACAGATTTGAGACCTTCACTTTGTTTTTAAGACTCTACAATGGGAAAATGAAATACGGGAATAAATACTGCCCAGGCTGCATTTCATGGGAGTGTATTTGCTGGTGTTTATATTCCCACATTTCAGACACCATCTCACCATTCCCAGTTCCTTCATTTGGGTTGGGTTAGGTCTTGATCTGGAGGGATCAGGCATATTTTTGGTTATTACTAAGAGCTAAAAAATCCTCTCAGATCTGTTTGATATTTCAAGCGGGTACACTATGTATTCACAATAAAATCCCTCCTCCAAAAATACCCAACAAAACTCTCAAAAAACCCACCCAAACCCAAACCCAACCAAAAAACACAGGCACAGAAAAGTTTAGGAGATTAGGGAAGACTTAAGACCAAGGACAGTCCATCCAGGGCACAGGTGGCCTTTGGAACAGGTATAAACCAAGCTTTCAAGAGACTGTCTCTTTGGATGTGCAAGGAAGTTAAAATGCCTGAGGGCTATCACAAAGGCAATGAACCACCAAAAAACCTTCTAGTCTAAAACAGCCTTGAGTTTAAGAGACAGAAGGTGAAATCAGACTTGAGCAGTGCTACTGTTCCAAAGCACGACAGGTGGCACAAAGAGCCATAGCAGGGCCCACTCAGGTCCCCATCTGCCTCCATTTCTTTTCCTGAGACCATAACAGGTTATTAGCAGGCTTCCAGCAAAGTCAAGGGCATTTTTGGAGCTGGTTAGCTCTTTTTATCACCATCAAGATGTCATTAGAAAGTGATATCAGAATGGAATTATGAAAATGATATTACAAGAAGACAATTGGAATCAGGATGGGAAAGCCAATTCTTATGGAGAGAAAGAAAGGAGAAGATCTAAACTAGAATTTTTGGCATGGGATGACAAAGCCACAAAGGAAAGTGCTTTTTCCAGCATGGTTATACACTTATGAGGAAATGAGCCTAAGATATATTCCAGATAAAGAAAAATTCCCACAGAAGGAAGAACCCCTTAGTATGCTAATTTTCTTTTAACATTTAGGTCCCAAAAAAAGTGATACAAAGCACCATATTAAATATTTCTACAATGACATTAAAAGAAGAACATTTCCCAGACTACTAAGCTTGCAAAAAATGCTTGTTAGGACACTATTTTAATGAGGGATGAAAGGGATTGCAAAGATAGTCAATGAAATTTTACCATAGCTCCAATATTTATATTTACTGGTGAACATAGAATCATAGACTGGTCTGGGTTGGAAGGGACCCTGAGGATCAAACAGTCCCAACCCTTCTGCCACGGGCAGGGCGACCAAACTCCAGGCCTGGAGCTACACAAGGTTGCCCAAGGCCCCATCCAACTTTGCCTTGAATGCTTCCACGGATGGGGCGTGGGCAGCCTGTACCCCCTCTCTGGGCAGCCTGTTCCAGCCCCTCACCACTCTCTCTGTAAAAAACTTCCCCCTAATAGCTAACTTAAACCTTCCTTCCTTTAGCTTCCCTCCATCCCCCTTGTCCTGCCATTGTCTACCCTGTTAACAAGCTGATTCCCCTCCTGTTCCTCTGCTCCCTTCAGGGACTGGAAGGCTGCAATGAGGTCCCCCCACAGCCTTCTCTTCTCCAGGCTGAACAAGCCCAGCTCCCTCAGCCTCTCTTTGTAGGTGAGGTGCTCCAGCCCTCTGATCATCTTCATGGCTCCTCTGACCCCTCTCCACCAGTCCCACATCTTTCTTGTATTGGGGGCCCCAGCTCTGGACACAGGACTCCAGCTGGGGCCTCACGAGGGCAGAGCAGAGAGGGACAGTCACCTCCCTGTCCCTGCAGTCCACAATATCATAAATATCCATGAGCAGACATGCCAAAATCCTGCCCCTAGCTACAACATGCAAAAGCCAGAGAAGAAATTTACCCTCCAACAAATAATTATTCCTAGTTTCATGCGAGCTGCTGGAAGTCTGACTGGTGTTACGCCACATCCCTGCTGCACAAACACAGGTGATGTGGCTCAGAAATATGTACCACACTGCAAGTTTAGGGCCTTAAATTAAGGAGCTTCCTGCTTACTGCTGTGACATATTGAGAGTACTATTGTACTTTCAGATCTTGCACCTTGAACGTGCAAATGACACAGCCCACAAAGAAGGGGCCGATCGAAAGCTTTCAGGGAGCTTTATTTAAAGGGTGTTAAATACTGCTGAAGATTGCAAGGCAACACAGTAGACACCGCAGCCTAGAAAGTACAACCTCAGCCTCAAGTTGTGGGACTGCACAGGGGAAGGATCTTGGCAGATACCTCCAGTTCAGTGGTTCACTGACAGCTCTTAGTTCCCTGATCCCAGATGTGAAAGTATTGTCAGAGACAGCCGAGAAGCAGTGTATCATTGATTCTGCATTAAGATGCTGCAGCATCCTCCAGGACACAATCCAAGCAATGCTAAGGTTCATTTCAGCCTCCCACCAAGAAGCCTCACAAATAGATGTTTGTGCATCTAGCACAACTGCCAAGGAAACCAGAAAGCGATACAGCCAGCTGCGGGACCGCGCTGACAGTGTGCCAAAAGTCATACAGGAGTGACTGTTGAAAGCCTCAGTGATTTATGAGGTGGGAAAAGGTGATCAGGATGCAAAAAGAGAAACAAGAACTTGCAGTTTCCTACTTGGTGTGCACAGGGCGCTGCATGAAACGGTGTGTGGTACCAGGCAGTCTGTATATCTACAGTACTATGTCCCTAAAGAGAGCAACACAAATGATACCAGGCAGATAAACGGTGACCCTGGGCACAAACAACAGTCACTATCAACTCAGGCACGGCTTACGCACAAGAGGGAACACAAGAACCAGAGAGCAATCTGGGGGCAGCCTACAGGTTGTGGGGGTTTCTCTGCTTATTGAGGGGGGAAGTACAAAGAGTCTTTATTTCCCACCCAGTGCTAGAGAAAGCGCCATTTGACCAGGTTTTACTCCTAAAGGTTAATCCAAGGAGACCAACCTCTTCCATATCCTTCCCACTGAAGGATCTGTGCATCACAACTCTCCAGTGTCTAAGAAGAAAACACTCTCTGAGCATCTCACAATGATGCTGTAGAAACCACTATTGTGATGTTGATTTGACCACCTGCCACTGGACAAGGCAAATTCTGTTAACAATCAGCTATAACAACAACAAGGCCTATATAACACACGAGCTTTGCTATCAGTGCTTGGTTAGCCAGGCAGCCTATGCTAGAAAGCCAAGAAGGATGTGTAGAGGAACCTGGAGCTAAGGCCATACAGGGGTAAAAGAGGGAACAAACCCCTAGTTACTCTATAGATTGGACAATATGTATTCTGAAAGCACAGAGTACCTTAAAACCATTTCTTTCCATTAAGCTTTTGGAAATAGGAGGAACTGGAGTGAAAATTCACAGTATTTTGTTAATTACAACATAATTTCTGATCTTGTGTTGAAATTTGCAGTCCTCTACCAGGTGTCTTAGGATACCACCCACAGCACAGAAATATCAAACCCAAAATATTTTTACAAAACTTTCAGCTGAACATTCTCTAAAAAACTAAAGAAAAGCACTCCTCAGTTCAAGGTTGCAATTAAAACAGAGAAAGGGAAGGCAAAACTAGTTGTGATCCACCTTTGCATCATCCAGCAATGCGGACAAAGCGATGATTTCCAATGTACCTGGGGGCCAGCAGCCTTACAGGGCTGTTTTAACTCCACCCCAAGCACAGAGCCCAGCAGTAGCTCATAGAATAGAATAGATAAGGTTGGAAGGGACCTTGAAGACTATCAAGTTCCACCCCCCTGCCATGGGCAGGGACACCTCTCCCTAGACCAGGCTGCCCAAAGCTCCATCCAACCTCACCTTGAACACTTCCAGGGAAGGAGCAGCTACAGCTTTGTGTCCAGTTGTTACTGTGGGCTCCCACCACAAGAAGGACATTTGAGGTCCTCGAGTCCAGAGAAGGGCAACCCGTCTGGGGAAGGGGCTGGAGGGCAAATCCTCTGAGGAGTGGCTGAGGGAGCTGGGGGTGTTCAGCCTGGGGAAGAGGAGGCTGAGGGGAGACCTCATCACTGCCTACAACTCCCTGAAGGGAGGTTGTAGAGAGGTGGGCGAAGGTCTCTTCAGCCAGGTGACAGCAGACAGGACAAGGGGAAATAGCACACAGCTATGCCAGGGTAGGTTCAGATCATACGTTAGGAAAAAACTCTCCACTGAAGGAGTTGTGAGGTCCTGGAACAGGCTGCCCAGGGAGGGGGTTGAGTCACCTTCCCCAAGAACAACCAGCATGAAGAGTGCAATGCATTCCACCCTCTCTTTGTACACCCATAACAACAGCAGGTGTAGAGCTGAGCCTGTGTTGGGGAACTCCTGGTTTCTGTAAATGTCTTTGTGCAATGGAGAAGCTCAGGAGGCTGGTGCACACTGAGCAACAATGGGTATGAGGGAATTCCCTTATTCTTTGCTTCCACAGTACAGAGACTCAAAAGCACAATGCCCTTGCTTGCAACCTTATTGCTGGCAATGCTTTTGTTAGGCTGCCTTGAGGCTTTTGTGCAGGCAACAGCAGTATGCCATTTTAGTATCAGGTCCTGCCCTTGGAAATTATTAAAATCCAGCACATCCTTTGAATGAGAAATGAAATGTGTTCTCCAGCAAACCCTAACACTGCTCAACTGCTCATTGCTGGCAGCTATGTTAAAACAAGGGTGTTCAAATAAAATTCCTATTAAAAACATTGAATTTCTCAATAGAATTAGATTTTCCTGAAGTTTTATTAGCTGGCAGGTTCATAAACTGCAACAGACATAAAGGAGGAAAACCAAATCATTCTCTGTGAGCTATAAAAAGGTAGCAAAGGGGACCAAAAAAGGGACTTTTTGGAAATATTAAGTCTACGAATAATAATTTTCCCTCTTCCTGACAGTAAATGGCTCCTACAAATTTGTTAAGGTTATAAGCTCATAAAATGCAGAGTAAAATGAGCTCTCCATTAAATTTCAACCAGTACTCCCAGCTATGCTCCCATGGCAATGGGGAAGGGAATTAAAAAGCTCCCCCAAACCACCAATACCCAGGTGGCATTTGCTTGTATTGAGACTCGCAGTGACTACACTGAGTGGCAGCATGTCCCCAACAAAATTCCTTGCCACTGACCAGGACTAAGCAAAAATGGGTGTTCAGCTTTCAGAGAGCAGATCTGCTGAGGAGCGACAGGATCCAGAGCAGGCCACTGCTCTGCACACTCCTCACCTACGTATCATAACTTATCTTGGGTCCTGGCCAGGTCTCATCTGCCCCACACTTGTCCAATTAACTCCATATGGCAAATCACTGCACCTGAGCATTCTAGTGCTTGTAATACCCTGACACTGCCTGGATGATCGAAGGTCCCTCATCACCGAATCATAGAATGGTCTGGGTTGGAAGGGACGCTGAGGATCACACAGTTCCAACCCCCCTGCCACAGGCAGGGCCACCAACCTCCAGGCCTGGATCTACACAAGGTTGCCCAGGGCCCCATCCAACTTGGCCTTGAACACCCCCAGGGATGGGGCACCCACCACCTCTCTGGGCAGCCTGTTCCAGCCCCTCACCACTCCCTCTGTAAAGAACTTCCCCCTAATATCTAACTTAAACCCTTCCCTCCTTCAGCTTCACTCCATCCCCCTTGTCCTGCCAGTCTCTGTCCTTTAACAATCTGATTCCCCTCCTGTTTCTCTGCTCCCTTCAGGGACTGGCAGGCTGCAATGAGGTCCCCCCGCAGCCTTCTCTTCTCCAGGCTGAACAAGCCCAGCTCCTTCAACCTCTCTTAGTGGGGCAGGTGCTCCTCCTGGCACTGTAGATCTATGAATGAGCAAGCAGGCCTTGAGAGACCTCAAAGAGCTTCCTTTTGCCCCTTGCAGGATGAGGGATTATTTTGCCTTCCCTTCTCCTGCTTTTCTAGTTAAAACCATTTTCTTCACCTGCTCTCCCCAAGCAAGTGCTGCACTGTGCTCTAGAAGAGGCTGTGACCCAGAGCAGGTCAAATTTTGCCCTTCTTTTGCCAGAAGGAATTTCCCAGAGAAGAGTGCTCCAGTCTGAAAAGCACTGACATTGTTTTCAAAGACTTAACTGGAACTACTCTTGAGGGGCAACACCTGATTTACTGTCACCTTCATTCCACACACCTCTAATGCCTACAAGATCCCAGGTTAGAATCACTCCCAATACCTTCTCAGCTGATGAATCCATGTGACTGAGACCTCACAGCAATCTACTAAACATATACAGCTGCTTCTGGTTTATCAGCTTGGTTCTACGCCTCCTAGAACTGCTCAGAAAACAATCCAACCAGCCTTCCCTTTGGGGTACGGTTGTCATAAACAAAAGAGGAATTAAACAGTCAGACAGTCCTTTCAGCAGGGCACAGGATCTAAACCTGTCCAGAAACCCTCTGTGTCCCTAAATAACCAATCCTGATCTCTTAATCAGAGTTTTAAATGTTTTGAAGTTAAGTGAGAAGCTTCTAGAGGAAGCTATGAATTAGAAAGTGTGTTAAGTGGCCACTCAGCCAGGCTTACACCCTATATCTATAGAAGTATTCCTATCTGTATGTAATACAGATTACAGTCTAAGCTTCTTACTGTCCCATCATTAATGCTAATACAGATTAATACTTTCACTACATACCTGAGCACTACAGCCTCCCAGACCAGCCTGCTGGGGTTTGAAGAGCAATTTCACACCAGCCCCGGGGTGAGGCAATGTCTCTATGAGCTACACCTGCAGCCTTAGGGGAGCTCCTGGAAGGCAGAGGGTTGGAAGAGATAGGCATCCACGGCTTGTTCCTCCAAGACTGTCACAGAATCACAAAGTGATGGGGGTTGGAAGGGACCTCGAAAGATCATCTAGTCCAACCACCCCTTCACCAGAGCAGGATCACCTAGATTAGGTCACCCAGGAACACGTTCAGGTGGGACTGGAATGTCTCCAGAGAAGGAAACTCCACAACCCCTCTAGGCTGCCTGTCCCAGGGCTCCCTCACCCTCACAAGGAAAAAGTTTTTTCTTATATTCCCATTGAATTTCCTCTGCTCCAGCTTGTACCTGCTGCCCCTTGTCCTGTCGCTGCCATCACTGAGAAGAGCCTGGCTCTGTCCTCCTGATTCACACCCTTTACATATTTATAAACATTGATGAGGTCACCCCTCAGTCTCCTCTCCAGGCTAAAGAGGCCCAGCTCCCTCAGCCTCAGCCACTTAATCATCTCAGTGGCCCTGCGCTGGGCTCTTTCAAGGAGTTCTATGTCCTTCTTGAGCTGAGGAGCCCAAAACTGGACACAATGTCCCAGTTGTGGTCTCACCAGGGCAGAGCAGAGAGGGACAAGGACCTGTCTAGATCTACTAACCACCCCTCTTCTGATACACTCCAGGATGCCATCAGCCTTCTTGGCTATGAGGGCACAGTGCTGGTGATGGTCAATCCTGCTATCCCCCAGGACCCCCAGGTCCCTATCCCCTATGCTGTTCCATGGATCGTGTCTCCATTGAGCAAACCCAAACCCTTTTTGAAAGGTAAATACATTTATAATTTCCAATTATAAATGGCATCTCCAGGAGAAAGGACTTCATTGAAGTAATCTCTTAAAAGAGAGATTGGAACATTGTTGAGCTGGAAGCGAAGGGTCAGGCTGTCCTAACTACCACCATTTGTGCATATTCAGCAGTGACTCATGAGATTGTGAGCCAGAGCTGGTGACCTGCAGGAATGCAGGAAGAGCCAAAAGAGAACTGAACATTTGTGTGAGTAATTAGAACATCCACATTTAGAAGGGGTCAAAGAAATAGAGTATTAAAGGAGAAACAGAAAGCCCTTAGGATTCAGAGTCAGAATACATGAGAGAAACTTTCCCCAAAGTTGCTTATTACATGTTCATCCTCCCCTGCAACTTTCCTACCTTTCTCTAAAACCTCTGGTACTACAAAATGCTGGATACTCACTGTGGCAGCAGCCAGGTACGAGATGGCACCCTGTGTTCTCATGTAACAAGTGCTTTCAAACACATTCCTTGTGAAATGAGAACTAAGTGTTCCTCACCTGTACATACGGATTCTGAGGAAATAACTTTCTCAGAAGTAACCCTGCGTGCTCCACTCTGTGCAGGACATAATAAAACACATAATAACCCAGACAGGAGCCCAGTCCCACCGATCCATAGCACTCAAAGTACACTTTGAGAAGGCCAGCCTTACACACTCCAACTTGCCTGGCCCTGTGTGGAGCCAGGAGTTGGACTCCATCATCCTTATGTGTCCCTTCCGTCTCAGGAGATTAGATGGTTCTGTCATACATGGAGTTCCCTAAGCATGCTGCCTTGAAGTCGCCTCACTAACAGCTCTTAAAGCTCAGGGCCACTTTTGGATCACAGAAGAAGAGCACAGAGTATGATGATAGGCATCCCTGATGAGCTGTATCCCAGCTCTAATGACAGTGGGTTTCTGTGATTCACTTCTTTCTTCCCTCCTGTTGGAAGTCAAGCATATGAATGGAAGAGCTACACTGTGACGAGACAATCTCATCTAGGTAGTAAAAGACTCAGCTTCACAAAGCCAGTTTAGTATCATCTGCTCTGTGGCATTTCTAGGGCTTGGTTCCAAATCAGGACCATTTCTCCAGTGCACAGCTCAGATTTGCTCTCAAAACACAGGCAGGCAAACCAGTCCTGCTCTTCCAGTATTTGCCTGTCTCTCCTAAAAACCGGGGCTTCCTCAGGAGGTATGTGCCTACTAATAGCTGTTTCCTGCACCCAAGGGCCAGCAAAGCAGAGGGATCTTAAGACATTACCCATGGGAGCCCTTTCCTTGGTGCTTCCCAGAAGCTGAGTGTTCATTCTGGCAGCTCCCCCACAGCACTCGATGCAGCCACTGCCACAACTATGTGTGACAGAACTTCAATGTACTGATGCTCAGGAACTGCACTACAAATTATCTTCTTGATGGGTTCAAGCTTTAATTATTTTTTCCCAGGGGACAAAATTGCTTTTTTTTGTTGTTGATTTTTTTTCTTTTTTTGAGGAAGAGGAGGGTCAGTAACTGTCCCCTCTCCATACCACAAATGGGAATGATGTGGGTGCTTTTCAGATAGCAGCCTGATAGCACAGCACACACAGTATGGTAATCCAGCCTCCAAAAATTCTCATGCTGCCTTCATTAAAAAGTGATTCCTGGCTTTGTTTTTTCCAGTTCTAAAACTGGCTTAAAACACCATTAAATACAACAAATTTACTGAGCAAAAATAGTTGATGGACTGTCTTAAGTTTGCAAAAACTGCAGACCTGATTTCCTCTTACTTCTCTGTAAATCACAGTGTCACACAACTTGATGGCATGCTCACACAAAGAAAAAAAGGCATCAGACCTTCACTTGAGGTTCTCCTGACCATTTGTCCAGCGTGAACACTTTTAGCAAGACCAACAATATCTTACAATACCTTATCTTCTAGTTGACTATATATTTTTTTCTGTTAATTTATTTAGCAGTCATAGAGTCTTCCTGTGGTTAATTAGAGAACTTGCTCAGGCTTGACTAATGATTTTATAAACATGAACACGTTATCTCTTATTGTATCTCCTTTTCCTGCCTATTAGTCTCACAACAATTAAACTAAGTGCTTTTTTTTAAAGAAGAAAAAAGAGAAAAGGCTACGAGGAATCTCTGCACTAAAAGGCAATCATTATTCCCAAATTCAGTCTTAAAGCAAAGAAGCCCACAAAACGATGCCCAATTGGTCAACAAAAAAGGAAGTGATCCTCCCCCTCTACTCTGCCTTGGTCAGGCCCCACCTGGAGTACTGTGTCCAGTTCTGGGCTCCCTGGGATAAAACAGACAGGGACCTCCTGGAGAGAGTCCAGAAAAGGGCTATGAAGGTGATTAAGGGCCTGGAACATCTCCCGGATGAGGACAGGCTGAGTGAGCTGGGACTGTTCAGCCTAGAGAAAAGAAGACTTAGGGGGGACCTAATTAATGTTTATAAATATCTTAGGCATGGGATGCAGGGGGAATTGGCCAGCCCTTTTTCAGTGGTCTGTGGAGACAGGACAAGGGGCAATAGCTGCAAATTGGAGCACAGGAAGTTCTGCACCAACATGGGGAAGAACTTTTACCCAGTGAGGGTGACAGAGCAGTGGAATGGCTGCCCAGGGAGGTGGTGGAGTCTCCTTCTCTGGAGATACTCAAGACTCGCCTGGACGCCTGTCTGTGCAATATGAGCTGGGGAGCTGCTTTGGCAGGGGGGTTGGACCCCATGATCTCTCAAGGTCCCTTCCAACCCCTGTGATTCTGTGAAATGGTAGAAGCAGCAAGACTGAAAACCAGCACTCTCTTTACATCGCTTTACACAAACACAAACCTCACTGGAGGACAGGGTGTTACACCAGTATGAACACTGATCCATGTCTATGCAGAGATGGAACCCCACCTCGAACAAGCAACTCGATAATCGCCTTTCACTGAGGAACTCCTTTAACTTTGCCCTTTGTACACCCAGGACCTGGGTAAACGGAACAGATGCTGGAAAAATGAGAACAAAAGTAATCTATGGCTTTTTGTTGATGTGAATTTGGTTCTCCAATACCTCAGCTCTGCTGAGGAAAAGCTCAAGTTCGAAGTGCTTTCGCACCTCAAAGCAGAATAAAATAATCAAGGAAAATTTTGGTTAGGCAAAAATCTCTGCTCGTTGTGCATTTTCAGTGAGAGCTCCTTCAAAGACATCTGACTAAAGAAATGCTCTGCAAAACAAATTAATACCTGATGGCCCAAGTTAATCCTGGTTAAAGCTTAACCTGGGTGTAGGGATGACACCATATAAATGCTACAACCCAACACATAATGGGCATGCTCCAAAAATTCACATGGGCAATTCTGAAGGACTTTTTTTTACCAGCACACGTTATTGAAGTACCCTGCATGGTTTAAGGAGGTGTATGAGATGGGAACAGGGTATCAGTTGTATTAATAAGGCTGAATGATAACTAGATATTCAGTCTCTGGAACATAAACACTGATAGTTGGTGGCTGATTTGATAAAAATCTTCTCTGGTCAATGGTGATTTTGTGGTTCGATGGATTTCTTGTATGGTTTTCTAAGGTATTAGAGGTAAGTTCTTTACAGTGAGAGAGGTGAGGTGATACAGCGGGCTGCCCAGAGAGGCCCCATCCCTGGGGGTGTTCAAGGCCAAGTTGGATGGGGCCCTGGGCAACCTTGTGTAGATCCAGGCCTGGAGGTTGGTGGCCCTGCCTGTGGCAGGGGGGGTGGACCTGTGTGATCCTTGGGGTCCCTTCCAACCCAGACCATTCTATGATTCGATTCTAAAGTACCTGTTTCTGAACCATCAGAGATTCCAGGATCTCACATAACACAGCAATTCTTATGCTCCAGGCAGCCTGTAATGTCCCAGTGGCATATATAAAAATCTTTCCAATTAGGCCTAACTAGTGTTCTGATCAACTGCAGTTGAAAAAATTCCACAGACGAGTCAAATGTGTTAAAGAGAAACAGCACTGAACACTACTACTTTTGGAATTATACATTGCTTTTGCAAAATTTCCCTCTGGATTTTACATGGAGACAGAATTTTTCACCACTTCCTCATATCAACTGCTGAACAGTGTCATTCTGAGATTTTTTTTTTCAAACTCTACTGTGCTCACCTCTATCATCATCATCATCATGCACAATTTTTGCATAACCCTGGTCCCCCATAGTTGACTTTGCCTCACTGATGAAGTAAAATATGAGGTAAAATCAGCATATTTAGAACAAAGTTTTAGGAAAATGCATCAAAAGAAGAGAAGAACCCCTTCTCTTCCAGATTTCGGTGTTGTGATTTATTTGTCTGATTAGTATAAATCATGCAGTTGGCTGGCAATTCGGTCAAGGTCATTTTTCTCCAGTGCATAAGGAAGATTTCTATAACACAAATAGTCCTGTTACTTTCTGGGAGCTCTGGTATATTAGTCTTGGAAAAGAAAATGAGCTGCAGACACAATCTTAACAGCAAAATAACAATGTCGTAAGTTTATGTCGGCTATTCAGAGCCCACAAAATAAACACAGGCCTAATAATCTCATTAGCAACTAATTCCATGAGGTGGCCATTCTGCTGATGACTTCACTGATAAACAATTCCAAGTATTTATAGCCTGCTTGGCTGTAAGTTAGAAATATTAGATGAAAAAGGAAAAGAACAGGTTCAAATTACAGTGGCGTAAATTTCAGTTCTCCCACAGTAATCCTACTTCTCTGCTATTATTATAATCACCAGAGCATTTGATTTCCTTTTACCCAAGGTGAATGGCACAAAGACATATGGAATAAAATGAGTTTGCCTTCTTTAGGACTATTTTATCACCTTATTTTAACCGATGAATAATAGCAAATCTCTTTGGCACAGCAAATCTTTCTACCCTTTGTTCTACATTGCTGTGTATGTAGTAGTATCTGTGGTCTAAATACAAATATAAACAAGTGAGAATAGGATTTGAAAAAAACAAAGTACAAAAAATGATGTGGGTTATATGAAAATACTTGCTGTTTTCCTTTGTAATCACAATATTACCACGAGGGCAACGTTCAGACAGAATGTTCATTTACATTAACTCTTTTGTAGAGATATTTCCTCCTGTTAAAAAAGTTGAATTTTAATATGTTCTCTGCATTTGCCCATAGAATAAAAAGTTGTTAGGCCTGTAGAAAATAACTGCCCTGTAACCAGTGCCCAGTTATTAGTGTGCATACTGCTACCCAGTGAGGAGTCTGCTACAGAAACTAATGCAGATTCACCTACGCAGTTGAACCAGGTTTGTTTCAGTGAGGACAAGGAATGCAGAATGTGATGTGGTATCCCAAAGCTGCCACTGGACTAACAGTGTTTCCCTGAAAGGACTCTCTTAGGGCATAAGTAATTTTGACCAGCCACACTCTCAACAGTAAATGTCCATGGGATGACATGTCTAAAGGGAGCATCCCATTTTCCCAACAGCCCTCTGCATGTACAGTTGGCATCCAGCAGCCTTTAACAACTCCCAAACAGCAAGAAAGCCAGAGGTCCCATCCCACCCTCCCTACAGTGATGTCTCCCCCCAAAGCATGGAAGAAGCAGCCCTGCATCACCTCCCATCTCTGGATAAGCACATCTCTGCAAAATGACATCTGGACTTCTGCCCAGAACATCATCCCCCATGCACCTTTTTTTTTTCCTCCCTGATAAGCAAGTTCTGCACTCAGGGAAACGTGCAGTAAAACTGCACCCAGGCAGACTCAAACTCATCTTCCAAAGGCAGCTGGGTACTGGTTTAAAAGTAATCACACTCAGCACTTCTTGTTCTCAGGGCATGATTAGACAAACACATACTAGCATTAAGAGAAGAAGGATTTCTTGAAGAGAGGACCAAGTGCTGTATGCCTCGGATAATGTTTTGGTAACGCCTGGGACTGGCAAACAAGCCCACTGCTTGCCTGAACTCCCCTTTGCTTCCCTCCTGCGCAGCAGGGAAGGCAAACAGCAATCTTCTTTGTCTCCACCACGTCCCCAAAGCACCCCCCACCTCCCAGGAGGCTTCAGAGCTGCCACCACAATGCAGGTATGACGCAGTGCTGCCTGCGCTACAGAGGCAGGACTAGACTGGAATAAGGATGATCAGTCAGGGACATCTAATGGTGAAATGCGTGAAGTGAAAGGATTTCTGCATCCCTGGCAGAGCTCTCACTTGAAGACAAAAAAGAGCGCTTCAGAGCATGGATCTTCAGAGCCAGGGACTCACTTGGCTATTCTGAAATGGCAGAGAGGTACAGACAGTTTATGGGAGTGTCATTTGGGCCAAAAATGCCCCCAACAAAAGAGAAAGCACAGAAGCATTCTTGGTAACGGGCTGGTAATAATTTGCTCAACCTGAGCAAATGCACCAGCATGTCCCATACACACCAGAACAACTACTGTCCAAATGCCAGGGTTAGATTGGCATGTTTAATTTCACTTACACTGCCTGTCTTACCAAAATTGGGGAATAAACCTCATAACTGCACTGCAGGGTAAAAGGCAGGCATTCTTTACTGCAGCACTGGATGCACAGGGGTCATAGAATCACAGAATGTTCTGGGTTGGAAGTGACCCCACGGATCACACAGTTCCAATCCCCCTGCCACAGGCAGGGCCACCAACCTTCAGGCCTGGAGCTACACAAGGTTGCCCAGGGCCCCATCCAACCTGGCCTTGAACNCTTCTCCAGGCTGAACAAGCCCAGCTCCCTCAGCCTCTCTTTGTAGGGCAGGTGCTCCAGCCCTCTGAGCATCCTCGTGGCTCCTCTGACCCCTCTCCAACAGTTCCACATCTTTCTTGTATTGCAGGCCCCAGCTCTGGACACAGGACTCCAGATGGGGCCTCACAGGGCAGAGCAGAGAGGGACAATCCCCTCCCTGTCCCTGCTGCCACCCCTCTGCTGATGGAGCCCAGGATCCCATTGGCCTTGCGAGCTGCAAGAGCCACTGCTGCCTCATGTTCAGTTTCTCATCCACCACAATCCCGAAGTCCTTTTTGGTCCACTAGGTCCTCCTAGGTTCACTCCACCCAACGTGGGTGCCTCACAGCCAAAACCATTCAGGTTCTATAGCATAAAGCTATACATATCCATTATATTTCTTGGAAAAAGCCGGCTTATGTTAATGGCTTCTTGGAAGTTATCTGCATATTCTGTTCCCCACCATGCATTCTCAGTGACTTGAGCTGGTGCCTCAAGGATCTCCAGAGATCACTGACAGCTGCACACCCGTGTCCCTCTTTGTTGTGGGCACCTTATGTACTTCACCTATCCAGAACCTCCTGCACGATGCATGTTCCTTGGGCCACTGCTGAGATGGGGTAGGACTGTACAAGAAGTGCAGCAGCATTATTTGTTGCCATGGTCAGTTAGTTTCATCACCCACTCCCTTGGTTACACATCAAACAAGCTCATTACATATCAAACAAGATAATTTTGATCACTTTGGTTACTCTTACAACGTTCACTCTTAACTTCAACCTTTAAAATGATTGGGTTTACTGGTTTGTATAATCTTACCAATTTTCTTAACCTAAACCAATCATTGTTCAGTTTCACCTAATTCTACTGATTAGAGGCCTAAATAATTAAATCAAGCTGGAAGAGTGTAAGTGGTTTCCTAGCAGCATAACTGGTGTCTATAGCAGTTTCCTCAGCTCCATAAGACAAATGTAAGAAACAAGAACCTAATAATTCAATAGCTCCTCAGTAATGGCTTGATGGATACTTTAACCTATTTTTCTATGTCTTAAGAATTGGTTTCTATGTAACTATCTTTGATTATTAGAATACTTCCAACACCCACATCACCCAGTGGAGTCTGAACTGAAAGTGGCATTCCTACACCCAGTACTCACTACGTCACTGCTCAGTCAAGTGATTCAAAGGTGATAATTTTCTCTCTCTTCATGAATCAGTGTGATCCAGACTTGAGATTAGTGTCTAGCAGTTCAAAAGAAAGACCTGACAGATAATAGCCCTTCTTGATAGACAGAAATGTTTAAATGTTTTAAATAAGCAAAAAAAAAAAAGTTGGGAAATCAGAGAAAGATGAGAAACCAAACACAAGCATCGTACCACCCTTACTAGGACTGATCTATTCCAGATACCTAGTTTTAAATGGAAAAACAATAAAATTATAATAAAGAAAGCGAGCTAGAATTATGAACTTTAGCTGGACAGGAAGCAACCCAAGCTAGGGACCTGTCCTTTCTCTTCCTTAGCCCTCATTCAAAGAGATCCACCCGCTGGGTGCAGCAGCTCTACAGCCTGTTCCTCCTGTCCACCACAGGGCAGCTGGCACCAAGGACACCTTGCTCAAGGAGCTTTGTGTCTTTCCGAAGTTCACACTTTAACTGTTTCTTCAAAAACTTTTATGGAAACAGGCAGGAATTAAATTGTAGGTTTAGAAATACCTTCTTTGCCCTTTTTGGTTGAATCAGTTAGAAAGTCGAGCTTCCTTCCTTCCTGAGCATGCTCAAGTAGAATGGCCTGAAGAGGAGGAAAACCCAGTTTCCCCTGGGTCGGGACCGTGCTTTACCTGTCTCCTACAGAGCTAGCCTGGGGGGGCAGTGTTCTCCTTGTAACAAAAGGAGGCATTATCCAGGTTCCTAACTTTAATAATTCCTTTCTCACTCTGACTAAATGTCCTTCTTCAAGATCAGGTGCTTATGTTACCATGGAGAAATAATTTTAAAAGGCAACCTCATCCCTGAACTTCTGCCAACCTCTAGGACTTCCCTGTGGAAGGGGTAGAGAGGAAGGAACAGTTTGAGCTTATAGGGAGTATTATTTTTTAAAAAATTCAGATCTTTATGTTTGGGAGTCTGGTTTTTGTCATAAAGTATTAGAAGATGCTTAACCCTTGAAACAGGGACTGTATTTTATGAAAAGCAGATCACTGTGATGGGGGACCCAACCCAACATCTAACAGCTGAGGAAATAATTTTTACCAGATAATTTTAAAGCATTAAGTCAAAATAAAAGAAATCTGCAGCTTCAAAGAGCAATGATAAGTCATGAGATAGCTGTTGAAGCTGCATCACCACCATAAACTGTGAGGTCCAAAGTGGGCTGAATGCAAAAACTTGACCTGACATGGCAAATAAATCATTCCTGGGGACTTGAGTTTGTTCTGTGGGTCGGTTGTTTGGTTTTGCTTCAAAATTGTCTCCTGAATTGCTGAAAAGTGATGTAGAACATTTTGTTTTCATGTTCATGGTATGGGACTTAAAAGCACACTCCTAACTAATGCAAATTAATGCAGTTTAATACAAACATATTCTAAAAGTAATGAGAACTACACCCTACCACCTGCTAAACCAGCCAAGGTAAAATGCAGGAGGAAGCTGCAGCATTCTGTGGTTTTCCATGGGCTTCTCTACTTCAGTTTCTAAACTACTCTGTGCAGGACTTCAAGGTCCAAGTCTGGACATAGGTAACTGACTTTAGGGGTTTTGAAAAACCATAAAGAAGTCTTTAAAGCTACTCCATCAAAATGGTAGCTGGTAATATTAAATGTCATTAAACTAAAATGGCCTGAAGATAATCAGCTAATAACCAGTGCCCCTCTTTATAGAGCAGCTGTTGCTTTCTTTTAGCTGTTATTCAAGCATTTTCTCCAGTCCTCATTATCTGGCTTAGATCAGCCCTGCATGCTAGCTCTTTGATTTTGTCTCCTTGTAGGAAGTTATAAGAGTTTAAAATCCTGAGGAATTCACTTGTGCAACAGGTAGAGTTGTACTAAATGCAAGTTCATGGGGACTCATCTCTGTGTAACTCCAGAGGAAATTTTTCCTCCAAGATAGAATGACTTAAAATAGACCTTAAGCAAAGCAGGGAAGCTGAAGTTGACTTGAGATAAGTACAGGCCATCTGGAATTTCGAACTACAATGGGCCTCAAAGCTGGGAATTAACTTCCTCCCTCTAGAGAGGACAATGTGTATTGTAGCCTCATCCATTCCTGACTTGAAGTGTTAAAGCTATCTGCTGGAGTGACTCTTCAGTAAGTTGCAGAAATTTCTTTCCATCCCTGGAACAAGCCAATGCAGTCTAAGATGTGTTAAATGACCTGTGCAAACAATCAGGTTTTTCCATGCCTTTCTGGAACAGTTAATTACACAAAGCCCTGCTGAATACATGAAAGCTGATGCTATCTGATTTCCTCTGGGTTTAGATTTGTCTGCCATGGCTTCCAGCCTGTGTTCCCTCAGACATGCCTGCCTGCTGACTGAGCACAGATTTCACTCTGGTGTAGAACTGAACCTGTAATTCTAAGCCAACCTTTACACCACATCCACCTGCAGCATCCAGATGGCAGGTGCTATTTTAGTACTGGGTGTACTACTTACATAGCAGATGAATGATGCTCTGTGAAGATTTATATTAAATACCACAAGCCATTAGGAGAAGTCTTTAAAACTGGTGGAGAAAGCAGACTTAGCATTAAGGTCAGGTATCTTATGCTGTGGGAAATAGAGAGATGCCACCTCAACTCTCTTCCCTTTGCCCCTCCCATTACAGCACACAAATACCTTCATCAGTCCAGGTGGAAATATCCCTGGCCTTGTCCTTTAGCTTTCTTGAGCACAAACTAGAGAATATTTGGCAAGTTACCCCTAATCTACTTTAAAAAGGTACCACGATCACCTTAGAGCAACTTTTATATTAGAGTGATGTGGAGTTATATCTGAGCCAAGCTCTTAGAGGTAAAAAAACCCCAGTTGGGTTCACTGTACTATCTAAACTTAAATAAATCACTGGTTAGCCTATCATCTGTGGCTCTAAACAAATGAATTTTCATGAAAGCTTTGAGATGTTGGGGAATTTCTGTGTAAAACTGGCTTCCTGTCACTTAACAATTAACAAAATTGATAGGAGTAACTTCAAGTTTTGTTGTTTGAGTAGGAAGGCAAGGCCCCATGTATAGGAACTGAGTTCACAGAATCACAGAATCATAGAGGTTGGAAGGGAGCTCCAGAGATCATCAGGTCTAACCACCCTACCAGAGCAGGGTCCCTAGGACAGGTCGCACAGGTCGGTGTCCAGACGGGGCTGGAATATCTCCAGAGAAGGAGACTCCACACCCCCTGGGCAGCCTGTCCCAGGGCTCTGTCACCCTCACCAGGAAGAAGTTCTTCCCCAGATTGGTGCAGAACTTCCTGTGCTCCAACTTGAGGCCATTGCCCCGTGTCCGGTCTGCACAGACCACTGGAAAGGGGCTGGCCAATTCCCCCTGCATCCCATGCTTAAGATATTTATAAACATTAATAAGGTCCCCCCTTAGTCTTCTGTAAGTTGAACAGTCCCAGCTCACTCAGCCTTTCCTCATAGGGGAGATGCTCCACGCCCTTAGTCATCTCCATAGCCTCTGCTGGACTCTTTCCTGGACATCCCTCCCTGTCTTTTTTATCCCAACGAACCCAGAACTGGACACAGTACTCCAGGTGGGGCCTGACCAGGGCAGAGTAGAGAGGGAGGATCACCTCCTTTGACCTGCTGGCCACACTCCTCTTGATGCCCCCAAAGATCCCATTGGCTCTCTCAGCCCCCAGTGCACACTGCTGGCTCATGGCCAACCTGTCACCCACCAGGCATCACAGGTCCTTCTCCACAGAGCTCCTCTCCAACAGCTCACCCCCAGCCTGTACTGATTCAGGCAGTTATTCCTTCCCAGGTGCAAGACTCTACACTTGCTCTTATTAAACCTCATTTGGTTTCTTACTGCCCAGCTCTCCAGCCTGTCCAGACCTGGCTGTGGAATTGGGTTGGCACTGCTGACTTCTCTGTTCAGGCATTAATGCTGCCTATGTACTCTGGAACCACTGCCACACTTCCAGGTGTCTAACTTTCTCATTTAAATGCAAATGCTGCCATTGAAAAAAAACGTTCCCCTAGCCTGCGTTTTGTGGTAGTTCCAGCTGCTCCCATTGTGATGCCTGTTAATCAGTACAACTTCAGTACAAAGGTGACTGACTAGGCAGCTACTTCATCCTCTGGTGAAATCAAAATAGGTCACTCGTGTAATTCCTGAATGTTTCCAGGCATGGAGTTCACCAAGGTGAATGATATAATTCATCCAATTTTACTGCTTCCCTATTTCAAGATAAATGTATTCCTCAGAAAAGTTGCTTTAGCTGGGGGGTTTTTACTATTACTGCCCTTAACGATCTGAATTACTTCCCCAGTTAAAAAGATGTACATTTTAAGACTCTGGCAGATTTAACATCTACTAGTTCCTTGGATCTTTTTAACTTCAGATTCAGCAAGGTGCAAAAGCAGTTACTACATAGTGTTACTGTTCTTTTCTTGGTTAGGTCCACAAAGAGAGAACAGTCTTGTAACAGGAAGAAAAACTTAAATTTGGGATATCCATTTCTCCCTATGATCCTGGAATACTCAAACTACTTGATTCTAATCAAGTCACTTAGACATACTCTTAGTTTTGCGTCCCCTTCTGTCTACATATTCCTCTATTTATCAGCACTTCAAAGTAGTGCCCATCCTTTACAAGCACAAAGGAGTCTCCACCTTACCATACAGGTCAAAATTAAATAAATGCTGCCATACAAAGTCAAACTAAGACTCTAAAAGGTCCTCTTGTCCACTGAATATGCTTAAGGTCCCCATTAGAAGATGCAGTGCCAAATACCAGATCAAATTCCTTCTTCGAGACAAGCAGGGCTGGTTACTTCACCTGTAGATGCGATTACGAGGTTTGAGTCTTAAAAGCCTTCCCAAAAGGCTCCAGCCTTCAGGCACTACTAGATTACCAGTGTATTTATCTTGGGTTTGTTCCCCCGTATTACTGGCCTGAGCAGATGTGGTGCTTTGAATCCTGGAGAGGAAGAGGCCTGATCATGAGAGGTATCATCTAACTGAGGCTGAAGGACATAAACAGGAGAGAATAAATCAGAAGCCTAATGTTACCAGTGTGATTTAAAAGGTAACTTTGATTCGCTGATGCCAGCTCATAGCACAAGAAGTTAACAGACAGGTGTTTGTGCTCGGCCAGTACAGTCCCAGGTAGTCACCCTCCATGCAGAGGCACATTCCTGCTTGCAGTATTTTTAACTACAAAGCAGCTCTGTGGCATTTTTCTTAGTATTTCACACTCAGTAAGAGTGAATTGTGCCTGGGTAACACATTTAAATTCCTTTTACATTAGCTAGTTATGTGTTCATGAAACATTTATTCAAAGTGATCAAGAGAAGCTATTTCCTTATCCTTGCAAGCACAACAAATAGAGTTAAATCTTTGAGAAACAAGCTGTTGCTGTCACTGAATTGTTCCCTAGCTACTGGTACTCAAACCTTCCCAGAGGCAAACTAAACCACTTCTGGAATGCTCCCAGACTCTATCAGCTTCTGAAATGAACCTCCTTCTAAGATACGGTTTGCTTTCCATGGGTCAGCCCCAGGCTCTGACGTAGCAGTGACTTGAACAACACTGAGTCATGCTGGGCTGCAAAAATGTCTTTGGGGTGCTTTGTTTGTTTTGCTCATGTTGCTAAGCTGATAACTGAGGAGGATTGTTTATCAAGTCTCTGAATTGTGCCCTTCAAGTTTTGGATTCAAGTCTAATAAAGAGATGGAAGGACAAAAGCAACCCTCTCAAATGCAGACGCCCAGGAAGGATCTAAGAGATAACCCCATGTCCTCTGCTTTGGTATCTTCTACCAAAACAGAGATCCAAATCACTCTAGTTTGGCACCACTGATTACCCCAGTACAAGGATTATTTCGAAACAGGATGAAGGGAAGCCCCATGAAAATAAGAGACTTTAAAAATAATATTGACTAAAGGAGCATGATGGAGCTGCTTAACATTAACTTGATTCACAAATGCCTTTTGAGGTTTGGAAATGTATTTTGGTTCTGTCCTGGAACATAGAGAAACTCTGTGACTACAACTGCACTTATCTTCCTACTACTCCAGCCTCCTAAAAGGGATGACCCTCCTGTGGTTTTAAATATTTATCCCTGGAGTGAACTGCACCTGTTTCAACCAAAGACATCTGCTAACTCATTAAAATCCTCTTTATTAACAACACAACTTTAATACCTAAACCCTGTGTCTTTGATCACAATGTATGATGTCAAAACTAAACTGATTTTAAAGGAGACTATTTTCCTATTTTTTCACTTTCTGATAGTCCCAGCAAAGTTCCACACTTGGCAAGATCTGCAACAGTTCTTTCAAGTTTTTAACATTAAAAGTGTTTAATGAACTTATAAAACTTTTTTTGGATCTGAAAAATCACTGCTCATTTGACAATTCTAAGCCAAGCCTTGTCTTCCCCTTGACAACAGTAGGGCAGGATCTGTTCATCTGGATGATGAAACTTTGCTGAAGTTGACAGCCTCTGAAATCAAAGTCACGTTTACTATCAAACTGGTTCAGTGGCTACAATAAACTCTTCAACGTGTGTCAACACAGACTTGTATATAGCTACCCCATGTGGCATGTCCCCTTCTCTCTTCAGGTCTAGCAGGTCTGCCTTTCCTCACCCACCCATTTTACCTGCTTCCACAAACTAGGAGGGAGGAAAATGAGGACATAGAGATGAACTTCTCAGGGCTAAGCAGGCTCGATATTTCACATTTCCCTTGCAGGGCCAGATTTGGAATAGCTGAAGCGCCACTTCTCTCCCACCACTCAGCAACTGCCCAGGTGTGCAAGGTGAAGGTCACTGGGCACCAAGACTGCTGAGATATTTCCAAATGGCACCTGAAGACCCCTCAGGATTTGTAGGATTTGTCCTTGCATCATCTAAATACTGAAGGCCTGACAAGAGAAGGGAAAGTTATTTCCAGGTTCTCTCTAGGAAAAGTTACAGGAATTTCCTCCTACACAGTATCCAGTGGCAGCCAGGGAGGTGGGAGATGCTGTGCATCTCAGGCTGATGTGCCAGAAAGGAACTGCTCCACCTACCACTGCCTCTTATTAACAGGAACCTCCAGAAGCCCAGCAAGGCCAAAATCAGCCACAGCAGTTTAGATCCCCCTGGGAGATAACATAACCTTTGCCTTTGTTCATTCAGCATCACCAGGACAGCAAGCCAGCTCCTGAGGCACTATATTTAGTTCAAGTTAATGTCATTTGGTCATACGTGTGGATGTGTTTTTACCCACATGGGAGGTTTGGGAGGCAGGAAAGTTTTGCCTCCACTCCCCTCATTTTGTATTTGCAAACAATTCCCTTGGTACAGCTTCATTCCTCACTCAGCCACAAAGAGCTGTCGGGGAAGACAGCAGGCCTGCCCGCGGCCTAGCTCTCTTCACCGAAGACATGGGCCCTGACAATATCCTCGTGTTCCCATGAGACAGAAAAAGTTACTCATGCTGAGAGGATCTTAATAATCACATTCTCAAAACACACAGAAAGAGGTAAACAAGCGACCTTGTTCTCCTAGACTGCTTTGTAAGGTCTGTAGTGCCAACCAGGGGTAATCACTCATTTCCTAGAGTCTTTGATTCCGAGTTTCCCTGGCATCTCTCTCAGAGCAGCCTGCTGGCTTTTTCTATCACCAGGTTAGTCTCAGCCAGGAGGCAGCGCAGGGCCTGTGCATGCTGAAACAGGCCACCCTGTAATCCTCCTAGAAAGAGTCCAGCGGAGGGACACAAAGATGATTAAGAGCCTGGAGCATCTCCCCTACGAGGAAAGGGTGAGTGACCTGGGGCTGTTCAGCCTTGAGAAGAGAAGACTGAGAGGGGATCTGATCAATGGTTATCAATATCTGAAGGGTAGGACACAGGGGGAAATGGCCAGCCTCTTCTCAGTGTCTGTGGGGACAGGACAAGGGGCGATGGCCTCAAGTTGGAGTTCCACATCAATATGTGGAAGGGTGAGGAATATGTGGTGAGGGTGAGGGAGCCCTGGGACGGGCTGTCCAGGGGGTTGTGGAGTCTCCTTCTCTGGAGATATTCCAGCCCCGTCTGGATGCTGACCTGTGTGACCTGTCCTAGGGACCCTGCTTTGGCAGGGGGGTTGGACTCGATGATCTCTGAAGGTCCTTTCCTATCCCCACAATTCTGTGATTCTACCCAGAACTGTGCAACTTGTCAAAGCAAAAGGAAAATAACGATCAAATTAATGTACTAGTAAAGAAGTGATATACAGCTACCGGGCTCTAAGTTGCTCTAAAGGAAAGGTTTGGGGTTTAATATGGAATAAAAGGTTGGCATTCTGTAGCAATTAAAAGGGAAGTTGGGGCAGACATGGGAGAGAATTAGATTGATGGATACAGATTTGACCATGGCAAGGTTGTTAAGTGAAATATAAAAACAGAGCATGGAAGAGAGGAAGAAATGTCAGGATTTAACAAAATTTACTCAGGAGGCATATAAAAAAGAAAAGCCATGTAAATATTCAACCCTCTCACCTCTAAAGTGATCCGCTGTACTGCCTAGCATTTTTGTTTACTCTTCTACTGAGAGGAGCAATTGCTGCTGCAGACATCCACAAACCCCGTTCTGCTAAGGCGATTTGCTGGCTGGGCCAACGGATTAGGATTTCATGCTTTGGGGATTCTGTTCTCTGCTGTATTCCTGTTCCTGCTATGTAGTTCCTAAATGAAGGTCATTAATGAAGTTCTTAGTCTGGAGAAGTACATAAATTATTTTCCCTAGAAAGGATAGCAAACACTCTAAACAACTCCTACAATGTACCTGCCAGTTACTATTGTCAGCCTTAACAAGTGTTTTTCCAAAAGACATTATGTATGTATCATCATGCCTAGAGATGCATAAATTAGTGAACCAAAATTAGCTCCAAAATGCTCAAGTAGCTGATAGGGAAAAATATTTCTTCAGGCAGGGTCAGCATTTGATTAGACCTGGTTCAAAATTCGTTTTAGCAACTCATTTTACTAGGCATAAGTAAACACCAGAACTAGCTCAGAGCTTTGGTGTGGCACAAATGCAACTAGCAGCTATTTTGCCCTGTATTTCCCACAACAGATCTCCTATTTCTCACACAACATCCATCTGCCAGATGCATTCAGCTCAAGGAAGCAGGCAGGTACAGGCTACCTGTCAGTCACCATAAGAAAAACTTCTCTAGATCCAAGTTGTCTGGTTTAGTCTTGTGCTGGAGATGTACCTGGGATTGCACACAGTATAGGTTTTACAGTGGTGATGCTTTCCAGCTAAAAACAGATGTGAAATTTTAGGCTTGCTTTAAAAATGTATTGAACATGCTGAAATAAAGCCCCTTTTTTTTGGTCTCAGGTGCTAGTTGTAACCTTTGGAGTTGGAGTTGTCTTTAGTGGGACCTCAGAGCTGTGATTAAGCACAGTTCAGGGTGTGAGTTCTGAACTCTGCAACACCCAATTTTAGTAACTGGAATTACTTTGAAGAGCAGAAAGGAAATAGATGGTGTTACCAAAGAACTTGAGCACATGGACTTCTGCATTATCAGTCAGTGGGGCTTCCTCATGTGCCTAAGCCAAGCACAGAACAGAAGCAAGTAGGTGGCTGTTTTCTGTACTGTGGACGAAGAGTAGCTCTATCTTTTGAATGGTCCAGACAAACTAGCAAACAAGGAACATGAAGAAAAGCTTCCCTGAGACAAACACAATGTCTCAAATCTAGCATGCTGTCTTGTCTCTGCAGCAGCACAGCTACAGATTGGAAGCTCAAAGGCTTGTTGGCCAAGACTGCTTAGAGCTGGCAACCTACATGGCAGCAGAAGTCTTTCAAAGAAACGTGACTCCAGAGTTCTGCAGAGGAAAGCATAGAAGGAAGATTATGCAGAATAAAATTGTGCTGGGAAGATGGATTGGATAATCAGACTAGAGGGGAACACACCACTGTAACTGTCAGCTGACATGCACTTCTGTGGGATAAACAACAAACAACAAAACTGGTAAAACTACTATGCAATTCAAGTCCTGCCCTGGTTATCGATAGGGGTTCAAATCAAAACACTAGTGAGCCAATGATGCTTCCTGTATGCTTGTCTCAGGCTGTTGATGTGCTTCAGAGAACAGAATCTGTCTCATGTCACTACTTTATGATTTTAATTTGCTGTCTTCACAAATACACACCAACAAAATGAAGCAAGTCACAATCACGTCATTTTGAAAATCTGTAACTTACCTTCTCCCTGTTTCTTAATATCTAGCTAAAATAGAGAAAATTTGCTCAAAATGTACTCTGCTATACCTTCATAGAGTCACAGGATGGGTTACAAGGGACTTCAGAGTCCCTCAGTGCCACTTCTGCCATGGGCAGGGACACCCCCCACCAGCCCAGGGTGCCCAAAGCCCCATCCAGCCTGGCCTCAAACCCTGCCAGGGATCCAGGGGCAGCCCCAGCTTCTCTGGGCACCCTGTGCCAGGGCCTCACCCCTCCCGGGGAAGGATTTCTGCCTCCCAGCTCCTGTACAGCTGCCCTCCTCCAGGCATTGGCCCATCCCTCCCTGCCCCGGCACCAGCCCCTCTCCAGCTTTCCTGGAGCCCCTCGAGGGCCTGGAAGGGGTTCTAAGGTCTCCCCAGAGCTTTTTCTTCTCCTGGCTGAACAACCCCAACTCTCTGAGTCAGTCTTGATAGGAGAGGTGCTCCAGCACTCCAACTGTCTTTGTGGCCATCTTCATGTTCCCAGGTGTTAGGCTGGTTTTGTGTGTGTGTGTGTTTTATGGGGTGTGTTGGTTTTTTTTAATCAAGAAAGTAATAAAGAGACTTCTTCCACGAAGCAACTGGGTTTCCTCACAAACATAAAGCCTTTCTCCTGTCACAGAACTCAGCCAACATTCCTAACCCATAGTAACATCACAGAGATCCACTGTGTATACAACTATAAGTAGAAGGTACCTCTGCGTACCTCTCTTGGCCACGGACTGTTGAGGGTCAGACTTCTCCTCTACTGAGCTGATAAGTCAGGTAAGTGGTACCAGGAGAGAGTCACCTGATTTTAAATACAGGCATTTTGATTTGCTTCTTCTAATCTTGATCTTGGAATTTAAATGTCAAGTGGAGGAGGAGCTGTGCGTCAAATGGGTTTTTAACAGTTTTAGCATCTGGATGTTGCTCTGAAAGTATGAGGCAATACAGCATGGCACTCCTAGAAAGCCCCTGTCACTTCTGTAGCACTCAATAAAACCCAGGTCTTGTTGGAGGACTTTACCTTTGTTTCCTAAATGCCTTCATTTCCTTTCAAAGGTATCAAAATTAACTGAATATCTCTTTGATTGAGTTTGTGGCTCATACATCTGTATCCTGGAGATATACTTGCATCTGGAAGATGATGTCTACTGCAAGTCACAGATGTACCAAGAGAGGCTTTCATGTGTTCCCAGTTGAAGTAATCTTATGCACCATTCTGGTACTGAGGAACAAATGGGTATGAAAGTTTCTGACTTACTCTTCTACGTATGAGGTGCCATCGGCATGTATCCAGCAGCCTGAAGATCTCAATCTGACATCCACCCACTGCAATGCTCCTCCAGCCACACTGTTCCTCTCAGCAGCTGCCACATTAGGTCAGCGCCACTGCCAGAGAGTAGATGCTGCAGAACCAGAATTTCCCCCTTCACTCCTCTCCAAACATCTTCCTAAACTTGCAGTGAAATGCCTTGTGACTGTGGTGAGTGGCTATGGGAAGTTGGGTCCTCACTTTCAATACTACACAAAGGAAAGGAAACTCACTGGGCAAAGGCCCCAAAAGGGAGTCTTGGCCTTGTCAAACTGGGTAAAGGTACAAACTCTGAAATCTTCAGGCACAATGCTCTTGGCAGTTCCTGTTTCCTCTCTCTCAGAGCCTAAGTGCTGCTATGACATCTGACTTTGAAGCAGCAGAGTCCTGAGTGACACAGGTCTTTACAGCCCCTGACACGGACATTGTCATTATGTAATCTAAGTGCCATCACAACTTTATTTTTACAAGGATTTTTGTGCCCTCTGCAAGCACTTGGCAATTACTGGTGACACATGCTCCATGATTCAGGGACACAGGATTGAAAAGGACATCCTTGGTTCCCTGAGTGCAGCCCCCTGTACATAATCCTGTTAACAAGTTAATCAAGCTTTAATTTAAGACTAGGTACAGTGCTTGCCTCTGCTGTTCCTACTGAATGCCTGTTCTGGAGCCTGTCCCTTCAACACAAGATGTATCTCATCGCCCAGCTCTGAACAGATGAGTACTAAGGCTGTTCTGCATAGGAAACAAGTCCTGTGAGCAAGGCAGGGACACGGCCTAGTCTCCTAAGAAAGCACTTGCCTAAATGCCCAAAAAAACTCCCAGAACCACCTGCTGGTCTTGTTTCCTGACCCTTTTTGTCTCCAGACCCTTTTTGTCTCCATTATTTCAAGTGATTAGATCTCTATGCTGAATAGCTTATCGTTATGCTGAGGAGATAGAACACAGCTGTTCCACACTGTTTCTCCCTGCTCTCTATCCAGAGCCTTGCAGAATTGCTAAGAGGAGATGTTTGAAAGAATTTTGGGGAAAGACACCAGATCTTTGATGGGTAATGGTACCAAAAAGTAACAAACATGAAGCATCATTCTCTCAACTTCTGTTTTTGTCCTGAAGACTCATAACTGATCACAACAATTTTGCATAAGAGTGTTTTTCATGAACCTTTATTACTTTGTATCAATTTAATCAAATACTTAAAGATTGTAAAACATGGATTTTAAATTTTTCAACTCTGAAATTTGAGGGGTTTCTAATCTTATGATTATCTGCACGTTATTTTTTACGTCAACAGTACTGGTGTTAAGAATAACAGATGCAAAGTGGGAAGGTGTTTCAGTATGCAAGAAGAAAGCATCTTGCTCTAGAGTAAAAGAAGATATTCATCAAAATAAGTAGTAGACTTTGCTTGATGATTCTTTGTTACAGATCATCTCAATTATAATGTTATCCAAAAAACCCCCAACACCCTAGCTAAGGAGACCTTCACTTTTACTTGTATGGTTATAAAATGTCCAAATGAACATATTTTGCAGTTAAAATCAATGTCCTGGTACAGTCCTTTCTACAGTTTGATTTCACTTCACCTGAACTCCAAGACAGCCCAACGCAGGCAAATGTCAGGCTAAAGACTTTTAGATTCTGTGATTCCTCCTGGTTACACTGCTTCCTTCGTGCTTACTGATGTTCACCCAGTTCGGACCACATGAAGAACATACTAGACCATGCAGAGATTGTGCAAAACAGAAGATTCCTTGTGTTGAGACCAGAAATTGCTTTTCTAGAAACCAAAAATGTGGTAGATTGACCCTGGCTGGAGGCCAGACACCCACCAAAGCTGCTCTATCACTCCCCTTTTTAACTGGGCAAAGGAGAAAATAGATATTGAGAGGCTCAGGAGTCAAGTTAAGGACAGAGAGAGATCACCCCATAATCAACATCACAGGCAGAACAGACTCAACACAGAATAAAGGACAGAGAACTCTCTAATTGATGACACTGCCCTGCTCCCCCAGTGACACCAGAGTCAGGTGATGAGAAGTGCAGCCAGATCTTAAAGCACCTTCCCCCTACCCCTTCCTTCTCAGCAGACTGCACTTCAGTCAGGATTTGGCTCCCTTCTTCCCTCCCATTTTAACACAGGGAGGGGCAGGGACTGGGGGAATGGGGGCTTTGGTCAGTTCCTCATGAATTGTTCTCCTTCTTAGCTGGGGGGGGGGGGGCATTCCTCCCCCCCTTCCCCTGCTG
>VZTU01015247.1:35384-58818 GCA_013400835.1 Zapornia atra
GGGAGCTGGGCTTGTTCAGCCTGGAGGAGAGAAGGCTGCGAGGGGACCTCACTGCAGCCTTCCAGTCCCTGAAGGGAGCAGAGGAACAGGAGGGGAATCAGCTTGTTAAAAGGGTAGGCAATGGCAGGACAAGGGGGATGGAGCGAAGCTAAAGGAAGGAAGGTTTAGATTAGATATTAGGGGGAAGTTTTTTACAGAGAGAGTGATGAGGGGCTGGAACAGGCTGCACAGAGAAGTAGTGGATGCCCCGTCCCTGGAAGCATTCAAGGCCAGGTTGGATGGGGCTCTGGGCAACCTTGTGTAGATCCAGGCCTGGAGGTTGGTGGCCCTGCCTGGGCAGGGGGGTTGGAACTCTATGATCCTTGGGGTCCCTTCCAACCCAGACCATTCTGTGATTCTATGATATAAGCATTTCCAGGAGTTGTACTGATATCTTACAAGGTTTATGGAACAGGTAGGCAATAGTGCACATAAATCAGCGTACAGAACTCAATGACTGTTTAGGTATACTTTCCCTCTTGAGATTGACTGTAAGTAAATAAAAGCCTATGTTACCTACTCTTAAATTTAGGCTAGGACTTCAAATTTAAGTAAGGTAACAAGGTCACTCATAGAAACAAATGCCATGATGTTTTAACTGGCCACAAGAGATCAGAGTCTCAGCAGTTCATTTTATTCCAAAAGGAGGCTGGTTATATTTGATTTTCTATTGAAAAGGATATGTATTCTTAACCTTAAATAAACGATTGCTTTTCCTTTGATTTCCTTTGGAGATCTAAGAGGATTAAATTTGAAAGCTCTGAAGGCCTGAGTTCTGCCCTCAGCTGGCACATTCACCGTATGCCCTCAAGCTGGTATGTCCTTCCCACCCAAGCCTTCAGTGATGCTTCTCTTCTAGTTCTACTGCTGTCCTGATAAGTGATACTCAGTAAATAATGTTTCCTCCCACTGTTTGGCTGCTTTATCTATTAGACTGTAAGCTCTCTGGCAAATGGAATGAAAGTTACCATCTGCCCATGCAGTGAGCCACGCTGTAAGATACAAAAAAAGAAATGCTTATGATAGCTGCATCAAAGGTGAAAGAACGATTCATGTTAAGGCAGAAAACACTGAAGTCAGGGATTCCCAAACTTGTCGTGATTTTGAATTCCACTATCAGACAGATACTATAAAACCCCCTCTGAATTACTGGGGACCCTCCTTGAAACTGCCAACTGTTTGAGCTGCAACTGCAAATTTGTTAATCTCTCACCATGACGTCTAAGCACTGTGAGAGAAGCTGGTTCCTCTGTGGAAAGGCTGAGAGAGAGAAACCCAAAGGTACAATTGAGAAACATCACTTGAATCATCGTAGCCAATTACCTCCATAATTACATAATAAATGTTGAGCAGAACCTGCACTCCATACAACAAAAGCGACAAACACTTCTTGGCAATCTGCAGCAATCTTAAACCATATAATTTGTAACCCCAAAGCCACAAACCACAAACGTAAATGTTCCAGTTACACAAGAGAACTGAATAAAATATTAAAAGCTGTAATATATAATACAAGCTGGGTCTCCTGCTGGCTGTCAGTGCAAGGGTGTTAACAAAGCATTTCTGCACACCATTAGCACAGAATAAGACATTTTGCTACCAAGAAATTGCTGCAGAGTTTCAGATGCAGGCAATCAGCTTCATTCTTTCTTGCATGGCCCAAACTAACAAGCAGAGCAGAAGATGCTGGTAATAATACAGATTAACTATTCTTTTTCTGAGCTCAGTCCAGGGCTAGGGGGCAAGCGGTACTAGTCACAACATGGTTTGTACATTATTCCTTAACAATCTTCAGTTGGAAAGTCAAATGTGTCTTTGGGATAATGACGGCCGTTGCTCAAAGAGAGACCTCTACATTTTGATTATACAGCAGTCCCCTTCAGCTAAGTCACATACCCTCTATGTAGGTGAATGGAGAGGGGAAGGAATGGCAACCTCTTAATACTCCTCTTTCAAAGAATCCTCAGAAGAATTAGCACTCTTCCCACCTTGCTGCGTAACCAGGCAATGAAGCCTTGTGGGCTCACAGCAAGCCTGCAGTTCCCAAATTCTGAAAGAGGCAATTAGCTTTTCTGTGCTATTGCTGGAAAAATGGCAGTAAAACCTAAATGGTAAGGAACGTGTGAAGATCAGAAATGTTAGCCTGCTGTACAGAGAGGCAAATAGCTATTCAGCACATTAAAAATAGGCTAGATTCATGTATTTCCCTATAAACAAGCAGCCTGCATGTCAAATGATCATACCACAGCCACAAACACACTCCCGTGACTACAGAGACATGGTCAACACAAACAAACCAGGGCAATAAAGCCACAAATCTACCAGGAGAAACTGCTGCATTCATCTACCCATCAGGACTTCAGGTATCCATATTTCCCAGCAGACAAGGATCTAGTAGGATGCAGATTAAAATGACATGTTGTTACCCAAGCATAAAACTTCCAGATGTTAGGGAAGTATCATTGCCACTTCTGCCTCTCTGATGATCAGCAGGATCCCTCACCGACTGCTCTTGACACTTAATGACAAGAATGACAGACAATGCTTCCACACTGGGGGAGCAGTGAGTCCCATAGAACTGTCCCTGACTGTCAGTTCCACCTGGGTGGTAACAGAGGTGATACAGCAAAGGGATATGATGTCACAGCCATGCCTGGTGCTTTGGGGTACTTTTATTTCCCACTAAATCAATGCTACCCTGTAATCCTGTTCTACTGTATTTGAGTATGGGGTCTTGAGTTGCTGCTTGCTTTCTGGTGCATGCTTCAGTAGGTGAAGCACGGTACCCACTGAGCCCAGGGAAGGGGCACATTCCTCAGAGATAACTACGTAGTGCAACACAGCATAAAAGAAATCCCAAGCCCTTCCTCCCCCTCATTTGTGAGAAGATCGCTGCAAAGACAACTAGCATAGTGAAGCTTGCAGCAGGCGGCACTGTGGCTAATTCCAGCACCATCTGCCCTCTAGTTGCAGCAAGAGCAGGGGGGTGGATGTGGAGGTGACTCAACTGAAAAAAGCAAGCAGCTCGGCTGAAGTTGAAATCCAACTGATCTTAGAACAGGCTGATCATGGGTGTTTTTAAAGGACCATTCCCATGATGTGAAAATACAGACCAGGGAACTTGCTTAGGCAAGTATTTGTTACAGGTAACACCAGCCCTCAGCCCTGTTTCTTGGGCTTTGCTGGCTACTCCTTTAAACTGAGCTTTCCCAAACACTGCTTTGAGCCCTAGCGCTCATTATTCACTTGGGAGGTGTCGTGACTCCAATCAGATAACACACTTTCCTCTTACCTGGAAAGGTACCAGATCTCCTGGTGCACTTTGCTTACTGCCCCCTGCAAAGCAATCATGTGAAATCAGTGTGCTGCCTCCCATCACAGGCTGCTACGAACCAGACCCGATCCCACAGCAGTCCTGGGGGAGCTGCAGCAACAATCTCTGGGCACTAGACTTAACTACCTAATTGTCAGGAGAGCAGCCCCCCAGAAAGACCCACACATAGCTTGGGTTGATATATAATAGCAAGTGATTTTTTTGCCAGTACAGCATAACTACTTTGAGCACTGGCTTAGATTATACAAAAAAAACACCCCAAAAACACCACCCACCCCACTTTTATAAGCTGCATTTCTAGAAGGCTGCTTGAAAGCTTGGTGTAGACCACAGCTATCTTGACAAACCTTTTCAGGATTACTAAACTCTGAGCTAGAAGCTGCATTTTCAATATACTGGGTTGTGATATGGCCCCTGCACGAGCCACTCTGCTTTGCTGTGCCACCAGAAGGGAGCAAAAATAGCTTCCACCTCCTCTACGACTTAGCAAATGTGCAAGGAAAGCAGTTCTGTTCTCTTTTCATCCTACTGTTGAGGTTCTCTAACCACAGAGAATCACAGAATGATGGGGGTTGGAAGGAGCCTCTGGAGATCACCTAATCCAACCTCAACCCAGAATGGAAGCATTTGTTTTTTTTTTCCAAAAGGACTTTGCTTAAGATGCTCCTTAATTATTGTGTTAGCTGGAATAAGAAAGGAACATCTTGAAACAGTTCTTCCCCTCCCCAGTCTGTTTCTGAGCAGTTGCACTGTGCTGGTGAGTTTGGGCTAGGGACACTACAGAGGGGATAACATTCACAGCTCTCTAAAAACCTCTCCTTGTCACAGACCTGCTTGTTCACGACAGCATTTCTGTGGATACTGTAAAATCTAGAGATGTATAGGCTGAAAAGAATCAAATGAACATATTAAGTCAGGCAAGCTCTTCTGTATTTGAATTTCAATTTGACAACAGAGAAGCACAAGGGAGCTGGTTCCTGAGTTGTGCATTCAAGTTGTGTCTTGAGCTGTAAAATATTTTCATTTGACATCAATACCACCCAGTACCTGTGCAGAACACCTCTCACATTTCATTTATCCATAACATTATCTTATGATTTCAGCATACAAAGTCATAGCCAAAGCAGCATATGAAGCAACTGATTATTCTAGAATAAAGATGCAACAGTTCTAAAATCCTAAATGACTGGCTCAAAGACCCAACCACAAAGCAGTGCTTGCTTAGACCTTCAACTAATGGAACTGGAAATGCAGGAAGAAATACTCTAGTTCTATGGACACTAACAAAACCACAACACAGTCTCAACTTCCTCATTTAAAGACACCATGGCATGAGATAATATCCTGCTTTTACCTTTGTCTTCAAAGTATTTAGTGTTAACCAGAGATTCAAAGAATACACTGGGCTCAAAGACTCCTAGACCTCTTTAGCCTAATGTCTACAAATGGAGGCAAGCAGACCATCTCCTTTCTCTCTTCCTATTGTGTACTGCCACTTCATAGAATAACCTATAAATAAAAACCTTTGCCTTTGATGTTTCACTAGCACTTTGTGCAGACCTGCAGGTCTTTGTGGCCAAGTTTCTCTTCCCTGATCCATGAGGCACACATATGAGGATAAGCAAAATCTCAGGGATCTTCTCCCATCTGTAACCTTCTCATCTGAAAGGCAAATCTTAATTTGCCATTATTCTTTGTAAATCTGCATCACAAAGAATTCTACTTCTTTTGACTCCTCATGACATCCCAATAGAAGAAATAGTATATTAAAAAGCGTTCAGGAGCTCCTGTAAATACTCAAACTGCATCATCTGGCAAGAATAAACCTTCTCTATTGGGTTTGGATCAAGCCACGCCACTGCAGCTAGCTGAGATTCCCTGTTGTCTCATAGCAACAGGATCATTTGCTGAAGAAGCAGCACAGATCACCAGCTGGAGCATGTTCTGTTGTCGCTTATTCAGGAGGCAAAATCAGATGCACTCAGTGGGTCTGGAATATCACTCTGACATGCCTTGAAACAAAATTTCACCCCTATAAGTTAATGGGTTCATCTCTCAAACAAGTGAGAGATGCAACTCTTTTCTTATTTACAATAGTAATACTAGTAATCAGCGACATTCATTTCGCTGATCTTAAAGTAAAAGCTGCAATTCTTTTTTAGCCTTCCTCAGGGCTACCTAAACCTATCAAAGCACCTTTACTGTTTCCTTTCCAATAATTTCCGGAGCAAGGAAGACCTCTCTGTACTGGACTTGTGTTGTATTCCATCCCACAAGCAAACCTGGCAAGTTTGTCCTGAAACCTACTTTAAGAACTGCAGATAACCAAAAGTACCAACAACAGGGTAATCACAAGCACAGTCAGGCTTGCAGAGGTATTTCTATACCAGACCCTATTTGTTTGGGATTTCTTATTAGTGTCAGCTGAGATAGTATGTAAGCCCAGATTCTATAAAACACAATTATTTTGGATAAGAAAGGGGAAAATCCTATTTGTAGGAAACTTTTCAAAATGTTTATGTGGAAGGTTTGTTCACAAGATGCTGTTTGGGATTACAACCAATAACCCAAATGGAGGTGCTCTGATAAGTAGCACTAGCCTCATAAATTCCTGAGAAACAAGGCTGCTAAAGCCTGTCATTACTGCCAGGCAAGAGAACACCTACATGTACGCAACTGATGATATAACAAGATCCATCGAGCTGTACTGAGCTATATTCCTGCATGGATTATGGCTTTCCAGCTCTGTCTGCAGGAGAGCATAGCACCCCATCTGCTATGGTACAAGCATAATATACCTACGCTAATGAAAAAAGTAACCATATGCCATCCTTTGCCTCTGATTTGATGAGGCTGGTAACATTTAGACAATGTTAAGGAATGGACAATGGAGGAATTTCTAAAATCTCACAAAAAGACTTTGAAAAGATGTCCCTGTAACACCACATCTAGCATTCTGTCTAGCATTGCACATAATTGAACAAGGCCTTACCCCAAGGCTGATATTTTCAATTGCTTTATATGTTAAAATTGTTCCTGAAAAGTGATTTTATTAAAATGTCATTAAAGCAAAGCAGCATTAACATTTGAGCACCACCACTACCACCAACTTCCCCAGGGAAATCTGCAGAGCAATCAGTGTTTTGCATGGGGGCTGGCCAGATATATCATCTTGACAGGGTTTCTCACAGGTATGACTGAACAACAACAACAACAAAAAAAAACCCCTGTCTGTGCAACAGGATGCTTAACAGTTTCATTTGTAAAGAATACAAATCCTTCAAGAGCTGTTTCTCAGACTGTATTGACTCTATAAGGAATTAAAAAAAGAGTAGGCTTGTCACTAAAATGAGCAGATATCACTTTGAACATGATTAAAGAATAGGTCCTCAGAGGAAGAGGCTATTTTTCCCCTGTCGATTTACAGAGCAAAACTGCATTTCAGCAGATGGCTCATTAAATTTTTGCACCATGACTGTAGGAGAAGGAAAAAAACACCCCACAAAACAAACCCACACACACTCCACGAGCACAGGAATAAGATGCACATACACTGGCTGTGTAATAAAAACCTCTTTTAGTTTTTATTCATGCACTGACCATCAGACTTAATATCCAAACCTAGTTCAGAAAAGTATTGTCCTCATGTTTACAAGCCAGTCTCTATTTAAAGCAGCATTGTTTGCAGATAAGATATATCTTTAGACAAAAGACTGGGAACAGATTCCATCTAACATTTCCTGCTAGGATTTCTTTTCCTTAAAAAGAGAAGGTTCACAAGGGCTTTTTCTGTGCACTTTCTGCTAAAATTTGAGACCCAAGTTTGGAAATCTCAGCAACAATCTTTATTGCCATCCATTCCATGGCCTGCCCTTCCTGTTTTCCACAAACAAAATGCCATATTTATTTTGAAAATGGGATATCCTGTTGGAAGGCTTTGAGAAAAAAAAAAAAGAAAGAACACACTGAGCCTGGGACCTCAAGTACTCCTTCCTGTACCTTAAGAGAAATAAAGAAGTAGTTCTGGACAAAAAAGGAAATATGGCAGGAAAAAACACTTGGGAGCTACAATCAGAGCAATATTTAAGGAATAAATAGTACAGGAATAATTATAGTTATATAAAACTATATTTTTTCATGGAAGTTCCTCCATAGTGTCTATAAAGCACCCATTCAATAGTGTAAACTCATAGTAAAACACTGACAGAATATGTATGAGCCCCATTCATGGACTAAAGTCTGTTGTATTGTCCTTTAGCAGAGGAAGAACAGAGAATCCTTTTGCTAAATCATTTCCAAAACCCTTTGAAGTTTCATTCAATATAGGTGGGCTTCCTCCAGAAAGCCACCTGCACAGTCATCTCCTAAACAGGGTCCTAAACTTTTATGTCAGTGGTGTTGTTTCAGTATTTTAGTTGTCAAAGCAGCTTCCACATCAGCCTTACACAGAGAGCAGAGGAAATGGCATCAGTCAAAATGGATCAGAGAGGTTTTGCTCCTGCCTTTCTGAGGGAGACCCAGGTGCCCAAACAGGGGCCTCTACCACCACCTCAGACACTGTGGGACACACCCTGCAGCTCCCAGCGCCGGTTCTAGAGGAACACAGGTCTGTTGTAGTCCAAGTCCCCCATCTGCCAGCCCTTAGGGATCTCCTGGCTAGCCATAACTACAGCATCAGGTGTTCTCTTTAGTTTCCTGCTACACCCTGGTTTTTCATGAGTCAAAGGGGGACATGACAAACGTGACAGTTAGGAAGGGACATTCCCATAGCAAAGACAGACAGAATTACTGTCACTGAAACTATCATCATTATTACAGATTCCTATGAATTGGAACTTCTCATATTTAACTAGATCAATGCATTGTAATTGCTAAGACTGCACTGTTTAAAAAGTGGCTGAAATCACATTAGATTTGCAGCTTGAGGATTCAAGAGTGCCCAGTGTATTTGAATGAAAGAGGAATAAAACAGAAACAGTACAGCAGAAGCCCTGCCATTGAAAGAGCTTTTTTCATTCATCCAATTAAAAATAAAATAAATTTTAAAAGAAAATAGCAAGACTGAAATCAGAGACTGGCTGAATTTTAGCACAGAAATAGGATAATCATCATCCATTTGTCCAAACGTCCTTGTGAGCGATCACTTGGTGCAAGGCTTACGTGGGACTGGAAGAAATTCACATCCCCATAGGGAAAAAAATAATCAGAATCCCTCCCAACCTTGAAATCTTTACAGTAACTGAAAACACAGATTGCTGCCAAAGGATGAGAACACAAGAACACTAACACTGCTACTCTTTATTTACCTGTGCCCTGAAATACAAAGAAAATAAAAAATGCCATGGTTATTGTAATATAAGAGGAAAAAGAAGGTTGTAAGCATGACCTGTGCCACAGGGTTGATCTATCCAGGCTATTTCAGACACAAACATGCACTGAGTAGTCCCCTTATCCAGTCTGAGCTGTGGAGGTTCAGAGCGATGCTTCAAGATTAAGAATGACATATCATCTACAACTAAAACTACTCCAGCTGCACTGTAGTGGTTTTCTGAGAAATGGAAATAAAGCTACTGGGTGATATTCCCACAGCTGAGAAATTCTGAAGAACAACTAGGACACGACTCAGGGGGACACTGGTGAATGTTTGTGAATTGTGTAAATGTGAGGCATTGCAGAAAGGAAAGGATAGAGGAAAAAAAATACAGTTGAATAGTCTGCAGAGTCAAAAAATTCTTGGTTCTGTTCCAGAGTCACACAGACAAATCTGAGCACCCTACTCTCCCATATGAAAAAGAAGCTAACACTAATGTTATGTCATTCAAAAGCTCTTCAGAAGCCCTTGGATCCAACACAACAGGTATTTAACACTTCAGAGACAAATATTACCCTTTGCATGGCCATAAAGGGGTCAGAGATGGGCTGACAGCACTACTGGACCAGTTCTCTAAATATGTTAATAAAATTATTACCTGTGTGGATAAGGTTTTTTTAATCCCCAAAGACAGCACAGAGTTTCTAGTAGATTATTGATGCTTTATACTACGAAAATATGGGAAAAGATCTATGAGCATAGCGACCACCCAGCAATTACCTGCATGCATTGTCCTCCCTCTCTTACTTATGCTAAGGGTAATAAACTCCTAAGAATGAGTGGAAGGTAAGTTAGTGGACACTCAGAGCTCTTCAGCTAGCCACCAAGCTTTCTTTTGGAAAAGCTTTGCTAATGTAGTGATTATCACCTTCAAATATCACCTCAATTTTAAAGCCTATTGTATCATTCCTCTCCAACCCAATAGGCCTTCTCATTCCACCCCTTTATGGATCACCAGAGGGATGCTGGTTTCAAAACCAAAAGGTATCTCTGCCTTACTGGGCACAGGACCTTGCCTGGCTGGAACTGTAATGTTCCAATTTAAAGCCCTTTGAGACAGGGAATAATAACTTCAGACAAACACACTAGAAAAGAAAGAACCAACTGCAAAGTTACCTTACACTGTCTCGTTAATCCACAAGCAGCATCTTCTAAAACCTGAACTCAGGTGTCAGTCAACAGCTCGAGAGATTGGAGTAAGAGAATAAACTGATGCAATTTTCACCTCCATTTAGCATTTCTACACGTAAATTACAGCAGCTGAGACACTCTCCTCCACTTTCAAGTGGAGTCCAGTGAGCCGAAAGGCATACAGCTGTACTCTCCAGAGCTTCACGTTGCAGTGTTCAAAGTCCTGAACAGGCCTGAAGGAAGATTTATACTGCTTTAGATTTGCTTCTAATTTTACTGCCTGTATCTTTTGGAGACTTAACACTTGTGCAATCCAAGGAGTAATTAATCAAACCAAATTGTCAAAAGGACTTTCTTTAATTGAAGGATTACTTGCAAAATAAATATCTTAAGCATGGGATGCAGGGGGAATTGGCCAGCCCCTTTTCAGTGTCTGTGGGGACAGGACAAGGGTCAATGGTTGCAAATTGGAGCACAGGAAGTTCCACACCAACATGGGGAAGAACTTTTCCCCAGTGAGGGTGACAGAGCCCTGGGACAGGCTGCCCAGGGAGGTGGTGGAGTCTCCTTCTCTGGAGATATTCAAGACTCGTCTGGACGCCGACCTGTGCAATATGAGCTGGGGAGCTGCTTTGGCAGGGGGGTTGGACCCCATGATCTCTCGAGGTCCCTTCCAACCATTACGATTCCGTGATTCTGTGAAAACAAGCAACAGGATACAATAGGAGGCTTCTAACATGGCTTTTTTTCCTCCCTCCTTCCCAGTTCTGACATTGCCACCAACTTCATAATCAGAGCTGCTCTACCCCAATGCATCACACACATCAAGTCATACACTCCGGGATAATTTAACAAGTATAAACACAGAGAAGGAATGGCACAGTAGGTAATAGATAAGGTCATGCTTTAAGAGATATATTCCAGTTTTAGTTAAGGGTCTTGCTGTTGACTTCTTGCCAGAGAAATTCTCTCTGCCTCATTTCTCAATCTAGGAAGTGAGTATACTTTTTGTACCTACAAGTAGTATTACAAAGGCAACCTAGTTAAGGGCTGTGAGATGATCCTATGTTCCGCTACCGGTAGCTATGTAAATAACTTGATATTCAGGAAAAGGATATTGAGCTCAGCAAATATGCAAATAAACATTGTTAGCCATGACTCTTTATTCCCAAAATGTCCTTACTCCACAGAATTATGCCAAGTGATTTATAAATAGTTCATAGATGTATCTATGCAGATAATCAACTGCCCCCAAACCATCTCATGCTCAGTTTAGCAGCTATAGAAGTCGCAGTGTTAACAGATTAGACTTGAGCAAAAATACTTATCCACAGCTGCTAGAAGCATAAAGATAGAAAATAACTGCAAAATACTTTGATCTTCATGAATATAAGGCACTATAAAAATGTATGAAATACTATTATACAGCTGTAACAGTGGGAATAAGGATTGTTATGCAAAATGAATGCAGTGATGCATTTATTCAAGAATACTGACTTTCAAATCATCAGAACTTCAGAGAAACTCAGGCACTTTAGAGAAAATGTCAGTAAACCCCACACTACACGATTCTGGAAAACCACCCCTGAAAATCTGTACCTTGAGGCACAAGGACCGAGATTCTTTAAACACTCTATTTCGTATGACTCATGTAATTATCAGATCTTTATCCAAATCCTTCTACACTCTTTGTTCTGAATATCTGGCAGCTGTAAATTGCACATGCCATTTGTCCCTGTATAAAACCTAGAGCCACTCCCACTTAGCACCTTTTGAAGAAAAGCAGAGGACCCAGAAAGTACTTCAAAAACTGCTGGAGTTTGTAGGAGTACAAGCAATACATCTATTCAGTTTGGAGGTGATTTGGAGAATTTTTTGTGAAATGGCTTCAGCCCTTTGCAAAAGTCCTCCAAAAATCTACTTTAAGCCTCACATGAAATTACTCTTACATGGGGCAGAAGTGAGGGATGGGAAGGAGTGCAGGAGAATTTGGGTAAGAAGGGAAAGCAACTTGCCTAAAACCCTTGTTTATCTCACTGAGACACAGAGAATCTAATTCAAGGCATTGCACAACAGAGAGAACAGTATAAACATCTTGAGGGTGGCTGTCTAGAGGAAGGGGTTATACTTCTCAGTGATGTCCAGTGACAAGACAAGGGGCAATGGGTGCAAGCTGGAGCACAGGAGGTTCCATCTGAACATGAGGAAAAATGCCTTTCCTGGGAGGATGGCAGAGCCCTGGGACAGGCTGCCCAGAGAGGCTGAGGAGTCTCCTTCTCTGGAGACATTCAAGACCCACCTGGACACTGCCCTGTGCAGCCTGCTCAAGGTGATCCTGCTCTGGCAGGGGGTTGGACTTGATCTCCAGAGGTCCCTGCCAACGTGGACTGTTCTGTGAATCTGTGCCTTTTCCCTTTTAGAAAACATTTCCCACAACACCTGTTTGTGTAATCCCCCCAGTTCTGAGGTACAGACCTCAGACATCAGTAACAGCCTCCCAGCTACAGGTTCTTTAGCACACTGAGGCTACAATCAAGAAGGATGCTCACCAGGTAACCACAGGTATGGTATCTTCCCAAATAAACAGATGCAGTGCCCACACATTTCTATTTTTAAACCCCTCTGCTGCTCACACGTTGCAGATGCTGTGCACTTTAAGCAACAGCTGTGGTTACAAACCTCCCACACAAGACACTTGAGAGCTTCTTTCAGGGTGACATTGGTGTAAAAGCAAAATTTCCAAAGTCCAATGTTTCCAACTCATGAGTTTATACTGGGATTTGCAGAAATCCATTCAGTTAACCAGAAAAAGAGAACCAAAAGTATTTTATTTATTTTTAATAATCTCATCTGGTTCATAATGCATTTTTAATGATGCTAATTACAAGCCTACTACTTAGAGCAGCTTCCCTCAAAAGGGCACAGTCAACATAAATAGCTTAAAGGCTCTTTTTGAGTTTACTGAGTAATTTTGAACCCTATAAACCATTAAATTACAAGACCATGTGCAACCTTAATACTCAAAACAACATATCTCAGCTGCTGAGGATATACTTGTGTCTGAAACAAGAGCTGCTGGGAAAGATGCAATTCATTTCAGTTCTTTCAAGAACTTGAGGTCATCTGCTTATAACTCATGGCAAAGAACAAAATTTCATTAGCATACACCTGAACAGCTCAAGATTCATTGTACTGCTATAAATAAACCAGATTAAGTAATGTGCCAACAGCAAAATTGAAGTTGGTGATTTGAGCTGAAAGCTGAATCTACATTTCCTCAAGCTGCTCTTCAGTACCTTTATCCCTTGTGCTCTCACTAAACAGCTGTACACTCAAAATGTAGGCTAATAAGCTTGATTAGTACCAGTAAGCAGTGTATTTATCATGAGTAAACTGGTGTGTGATGACCATGGAGCCTGTATCAGTCAATGTGACTCTGCTATAGATGTGTATGTTTTAAACCTTTGCAATGCCTCTATCCATTCCCCAACAGCTTTGAGTTTGGGTACTGAACATCATGTAACTTTACTGAGGATTTTCTTATTCTTAGGTCTTGCCTATATTCCTGTATAGATTACAAGTCACCTCAAAAAAACCACAGAAGAATCCCTGTCTTTCCCTCAGTTTTTCTTCTCAAAGCTCCTGGGCAATTCCAGCAGCACAAGAGCTGCAGAGAAGAACTTTAGTGTAACTGAACTCTATGCTCATGATTTTCAGTCACCTGTATCCCACACACAAAGGCATTAGCTATACCTACTTTTGTAAAGTGCTCCAAAGCCAGGCATGAAACACAAGGAAAGTTTAAACCACCATGCTCTACATTTAAAGCCTAATATTACTCAGCTCCCTATGCAGTTTTCCCTCTGCAACTTCCATTTTTCTTCAAGCCATTTATTTCTTTGCCTTTTACTTCCGCTGCCACTTATGTCCTTGCTTATTGGCCTATTTCATTTGTGCATATTCCAACCCCCTGCACCCCTCTGAGTAGAGCCTTGAATAGCACTGGGAACTAGCTGGCCAGGAAGAAACATGGAGCAAAGCAATGATTGACACCCACTCATATTTATTAGCAGTGGGGAAATACATCAGTACCTCATTTTGGTTATATCTGGCATCTTGAAATAAAACTTGGGGGCTATAAGCATTATTACATCTCATTTCCAGAGACAGAACAGAGTAGTTGGGTTGTTGTGAGGGCACTGGTGGGTAGAAGGCTGGATGCAGGGATTTGGAGAGGGGATAATTTCTGAGCTAATTCTCTTTTACACCGCGTTGGGGGTGGGGATTTAATCAATGTTAGTATTAACAGGAGCTGTGAAAGTTGCTGCAGGCAGCACTCCCTTGATCCGTTTTTAGCTTGGTCAATTACTAACTAGAAATTTGAATAGCGGTTAATAGGGGCACTTAATCAGCCATGTGGGCTCTGTCTGTGCTGTGTATTCAAAGTGCCACCTAGTGGAAAACATCCCTGTAATGAGAGGCTATTTCTGCGACTAGTTTTAATTCACGAGTGACTACACAGCTATGTATGAAATGGAGCCGTAGATCACTGTCACCCATACTGAGACATGCTGTCATAGCCGGGGTTACTTCCCCCCTACTAAACAGGGGGGAAGCCTGCTAGTTCCAGAAGCAACAACCCTGGAAAAAACAAACCCCAAAAATCCTTGATGTTAGTTAAGGGTTAATTTTAATTATCCAGATAGCTGCCAAATGCAGACTGTAACCCCCCTGACAGTACCCACCGTGCAAAGAACAGAACAGGCACCTGCAGGCCTGCATTCATAGAGCTCTCAAAAACACTAAGACAAAAGAATTTTACCAGACAGGATTTAGCTGCCCTAAATCTAGTTCTGCCCTACATTAAAAAACCCAATAGTTTTCTTCTAAATTTCACAGAGCTGCAGACATGGGAGCTTCCACCTGCAGAAGAGTGTTAAACACAAAGAAACACACAAGCAGCAGAGTACTGGAATATGCCAGATTATATTTTACTTGCCTCACAGTCCGTGGGGTTTGTGCAAGGACTGAAAACCTGTTACACATCAGGTGTGCTGCTATGTCAGGTACAAACTGACTTGAGGTGCGATTTGTTACCCCTGTGGGCAGCCAAATGATGAGCTGAGGTCTTGCAACAACGGCAATGTGCAAGCGAGGCAGTGATGGGGGACTTTGGACCTGTTTGTACTTGGTTCTGGAAAGTTGACTGAGCAGGCTCCTTTGGTTAGTTCTGACATTTGGTAGTGAATTGGTAGGTTGGGTTGCAAGAATCTCACCACTCTGAATCACAATGCGTTAAGTGGCATGATTCACACAGCCCAAGGAGATCCTGCATGTTGCAAGGTGTTAAAAATTCCAAGCAGAGAGCATCCTGGAAATAACAGTTAGGAAAAGAGGTACTCTTTTCAGAACTAGCAACGTTTTCTTATGAGACAGCCATTTACTTTAACCATCCTAAAAGCTAAACGTGCATCAACATGCTAGCTAATTCATTTCACAAGTGATGAAGAAAGGATTCATGCTTTGCACTGCTCATATAGGATGTCTTTTGTGGCATTTATTAAATTCTATTGTATCACATGCATGTTACCTCTATTTTACAGATAAATAGGGAACACATGTTGCATGGTTAACCCAAGGCAACTGAACAAACTAGTGGCACTGAGAATCAATTATCTCAGTGTTAATCCCACCTCACTTCTACATCTTACACTCTATTCAGATATGTCAGTTTTCTCTTTAAACAGACAGCTAAGCAGCAGCATCCTGGAAGTTTGTATCATTCTTTTAAGAGCATATACACCTATTAACAAGAAAATGCATCCAAAAGACAGGTACTCCCTAAAAACCCACAAGATTAAAACACTAGTCCTGCTCTTCACTGTCCTCACCTCATAAAACATCTCTACTAGTGTGAAGGGGGTGCAAGAAGCCAGCATCCTGACTGGATGCCACCTGAGCTTGTGTGACAAGCAAGGTATCTGTGTAACAGAGCAGCCCTGTACTCTCACACACCAAGCTGCATGGAGCTCAGTATTCCAACTCTATACTGCAGAGCATTTTAGACCTTTGGGCACTCTGTTAAACAGAACATTACCTGTAAGAGTTAGCTTTAAGAAGTCTGGCATAGCCCATCATAGCATTATCAAAAGACATATGTTAATTATACAGCAGAGCAGAAATCGCTGCTACATAACCACACCTCTTCGCTAGCTTTGCTGCTTCCTACCCGTGACCGATCCGAATAACTCGAGGCTCTCTTGGTCCCCATAAAGCAGGAGAGGCTGAGAAGCTTTACATCTGAGCAAGACCACGACGACTGACAAATCCATCTGGAAGCGGTCTTTGCCATGCAGGCAGCTGACCACTAGCTGTCCCCATTGCTTCATAGGAGCAGTGCCGGAACCAGAAGGAAACACCTCCAAAAACGAGTGCTGCTACTCTCGGGAGAGGAAATGAAAGCTCAGAAAAACTGAAGCAAGCTGGTACAGTTCTGTACGTCTGGAGATAAGAAAATGGAGGTGTAGAAGGCCTGCATGCGGGGACGGTGATGTGTTTACACTCTGAGATGAGCACGGAAAGCTTAGGATACCATTGGAGCAGACCTATGGCTAGGTCAAAGGAAAGCCCTGGAGACCCCTTCATGGAGCAGGGTAGGAACAAAATGGACTGGAATGTTCCACTGTTCCTGCCGAGTCTCTGCCCACAGCCACCACATCATCTGCAGTACCTGATAAAACCACCTTAAGAGATGTTTTCCCAACCAGAATCTATGGTGGACAGTACTTCCTAACCTCAGAATATAGAAACTATTCAAATTTAGGACTGGAAAGCATATCTTGGGCCATTGGGTGACAGTGTTTTAGGCCCATCTCAAACCAGAAGGTTCTTGCCTCCCTTGAGAACTCAGGACAATTGCTCGATTCCAGCCATCATTTGGCATCTCAACCTGAGCCCAGAACTATATTTGTTAGATTGATAAAACTTTGGATTTTGTCTCTTCACAAATCAACTTGGAGAAATCTCACTGTCCACTGACAATGGGTGGCATTTATCATCACATAAGAGATGCCAGTAAAAAGGCAGAATAATATTTTACAAGGCAATTAATTCCACTTGCATTGCTTTCTTAGCCTTAATGCTGCTACTCACAAAAGAATGATGAAAGACTGCCTGTGCTTCATAAAATTTATGTTATGAATTTGGATGCTGTTTATTGCTTTTTGCTCAGCCTTTGTAAATCAGACCCATTATCTGCTCTGTAATATTTGCTCATAAAAGTCAAAGACAAGGCAATGTCATTTCTAACATGCCAAGCCTTCAGCATGCCTCTAGCCAGGGAAACTGCAAATTTATTGTCACTCAAATCAGCTCTTTAGATCAGAGCCTACCCTTTTTCCTTGCTACATTACAGTCAAGTGAGGATGATCAGGGTAGTAAAGGTTGAGATTATTATATCCCCCAAAATATAGGGAAAACATACATGGGAATGGGAGAGAGATTCCTGCTGTGTTACTCACTCCAAGGTTCTGTTCTAAGGGACCCCTCTACTTGGCCACTCTCATTCTGGCACAACAAAGCATAAAGCACTGAAGCAAATTTTATGTAGAGACCCTTGTTCAGAACAGCAACATGAAATTGAGACTAGTCCACACAGGATTGTTAGCAAAATAAATAGTACACTGTGAGGTCTAAATTTCATCACATTGGAGAGGAAGAGTTCAGAATTCAAAATATATTGGCAGTTGTTTTCAAAATGGGCTAAAATCCTGAGTCAACACTCCCCTCTGAAATCTACAGTTTAGTTCAAAATTCTGAACTTTGCTGTGTGTAGTATCAGGAAGCACAAAGATGTTGGGCAGCTGCTGTGCCACTAGCTACCTACTGAATGGCTGAAGTGAACTGCAATTTTTCTTCCACAGGTGAATGCACTGTATTGGTGCATTCTAACAGACTTTAAGCTTTTTTCAACAAAATAAGTAGCTCCAAATACTGTCCATCTATAGCACAGCATGCAAACACTTCACACATGTAGCAACCAACTGGAGAAACTGGTTTTTTTTTTTCTTTCCAGAAGCAGCTTTGACTGAAGAAGGCCAAATTTATAAAGGGCTGGGCATACACAGACTGGTCTCCCCAAGATGACACCTGGTACTAACACATATTCTTACTAGAAAGAATGAAAAGCAGCCCAACTCCAAACCCCTTCATACTTCATGTTTCAGAACCTAGGAAAATGTTTAGTTTTAAGTGAACTATATCAGCCTGTGATTACTCACATACCCCTGGCAGTTAAAAACCAGCCAAGTCTAAAGATTGAGGTTCAACTAATAGGTTAGATTTAAAGGACAAATTTTAAAAAGCTTGGTCTAACTGAATAAAAAAAAGCTACTGTTTGCTGAAAACAGGCCAACTTTGAGGACTTGGAAATCTGAAGGAATCAGTTTCCTGCATAGCAGCAGTCACAGCGTGGGGCCAGAGGAGTAGTGTATTGTCAGTCTAACAATCATATTTTGTGAAGTACTTTAAGCAGTAGGGGACAAGGAAAACAGCCTCCTTCCATGTCAGTGTACACACAGATTAGTTGAATGCCTCAAAGGGCATTTTTATGTTATAATGACTTTTTTGTAGTAACATGAATAAACATTCTTCTACTACTTCCAGCATCCTTGAACACTGACGTAGGGCAGAGCAAGATCCAGCCTATGTAGTGAGACCCAGCCCTTCTGCAGGGTTCTGTGCTATCAGTGTATTTTAGGTAGCTAAGGCCTGCAAAAACAGGTTTTCCTGAATGAACAGAATTAGAACTTTTTCCAGACAGCTGGAGGGCTCCAACTAATGCTACTGTTACTAAGCAGCAAATGCTGCTTCTTCCTCTGGCTGATTTATTGGTACACCTGCATTCAGAGAGATATATGCTTAAAGGGATGTGTCTTCAACAGTTTTGAAGACAGGAGAAATGAAACTGAAATCAAGGTACAACAAAAAACCACAATGAATCTTTTTTTGTTGCTATTTAAAGAGTTTGAACTTGAGCTACCAGGAGCCACACTGCTCTGAAAGAACAAGAAAGGGAGTGAAACATTCCAGTAAAAAAGGTATCTAGAGATCATGCTACATTTAAGCTTCATTTGTGGAGTCTGTACCAGCAGCTCTTGGTCTTTTGGAATGGGCAGCTGTCACAGATGTGCAAATTGCAACTGAATAAGCTCACATATGCAAGCAGAAGAAATAGTTTCTGCCAACTTCCCCCTGCCTAATGATTTTTAAAATCCCTTTCGACAGTTATGGCAGCAAAACATCATCCTCCAAAAAAGCCCAAGAAACAAGGCATAGGAGAGCACAAGGTCTGCCAAAGCACACAGTAGGAAAATCTTAAACACTCAGAGAAGGTAGCCTGTGCTTCTCCCAAAGATCTGAAATTAATGGTCCAAACAAGTTTTTCCACAGCTAGCACTACAAACCATGTTGTGAGTAACAGCCTAGGGACCCCATCCTCTCAGAAAAGGGAACAGGGGTGTTGCCAGCTGTGCAGAGTTAACTCTTCCTCACAAGAGCCAAGAGGAACCTGTAAGTTTAACACCATTTAAAGTGCAAAAGACTCTCAAAGAAAAAATACATTTCTGAACAAAGAAAAAACTCATTACACTTTGCACCTGTTTAAGGGGGAAAATCCTTTTAACAAGGTGGTTCATTAATAAAGGTGCAATTAAGTATCACATCATTAAAGGAACAGGAATGAAAACAGTAAATTCTCATTAAGAGACAATGCTAAGGTATCTATCTCATTTTAAAAAAAAAAAATCAACACTTTGTCTCCTCACTCCTGCTTATAGATCATCTTACAGGAATTTGTTACTTTCAAACATAGAATTGTTCCCAAAAGTTAGGAAACTGATTCTTTGAGCTAAAAAACTAGAATTTGTTTCCCTATTTCTAAGAAAAGGTGTCACTTCTTGTGAACAAGCACAGCAATGAGAACAGAAAAACCTTTAGGGAAAACTACCACTCATTTCAATATCACAAACAAGACATAAGCATAGGGAAAGTGACAAATTTTGCATTCTCTCAATAACAGATTCTCTTTCTGTTAACATTGTAAGTTAGAATAGAGCAACTTCAATCACTGTGGCAAGCAGCTAGCTCATGAATAGGCTTGCTAACATCAACAAGACTATTCGTATGAACAAATGCTCAAAATGACTATGAGACTTCTTGTATATCCTTTGTAATGTTAAAATCAGTAGGACTACTGTGGTTTCTAAGTGCTCTCCCACATAGACCAAGAGCTGAAGTCAAGAAGAGTGCTCATGTGAGAAACTAGGTAAGAGCTGCAGCTAAAGACTGAACTGGTCCTTCATTTTCAGTTTGAAAAAAGTATAGCACATCCTAACAAAAGAACTACTGGACTAGCATATGCCAGGCTTTAACTAACTAGAACCAAGTGCCTGAAGTTAGATTCTGGCATACGTTGCCCCAAAAAAAAAACCCAACAACACCCCACCCACCCCAAAACAACCAACTACTGTCTGAACAGTTATTGGTTAACTCTGTGTACAAGTCCTTAAAGACCACGAGATTTCAAACTACATTCAAAAAGTATAGAACCGGATGGGAATACATAAAGGATCTGTGAGAAAGGAAGCACTAGAACTAGCAGCAAGGTGGGGTTGCCTGCATGGTCAGCCCTTCATTTGAATGCAAATGTAATTTTGGGGCAGGCAGTTATCTGTGACATCAGGCAGGACCTTAGTAAACTGTTACCACCAGCACCTGGTAAAACCATTGTTAATCATGTGTAGTAAAGGGACATCAGGGCTAGCATGAGTCATTTATAGAGCCAGTCAGGGCTAGAAAAGAGAGAGAAAGAAAGAGGAGGGGAAGAGAGATCAAACAACCACTGTGAGGAGCAGGATGTCCCAGCAAGACAAAGCCAGGCTGTGAGCATCATGTATGTGAGTTATCTTTTGGATAAAGAGACCAGCATGTATCCAGGATCTGCAAGGTGCAGCAGCAGCAACCTGCCAGTGCAAAACTTTGTGTCTACTCCACCCTATTCAGATTACATGGGATATCATCATGTGCCAACTCTGGACACCCATGGACAGCCTGCAGGAACCTGGGGATCTCACTATGGCCCACAGCGCGAAGACTGGAATGCTTACGGCCCAGGACCTTCCAGCACGGTTGCTGCTGCACAGATCAACGGCTCGTCCCCCGGGCAGGTCTCCTACAGTTCTGCTGATTACAGCACCCTCCATCCTGCTGGATCTGGGGGGTTACCTCCTGTAGAAACAATTAATACACAGCAAATCTCTCCCAGCAGCCAAAGGCACAGCTCTTACGAGTGGATGAGGAAAACTGTGCAATCCACTTCTACAGGTATGAGGGCCCTAAGGCTTTATGCTGAGAAGATATTACTGGTTTTGCATTGTTGTTTGGGTTTCTTTTGCCAGGCTCCCTGTTTAAAGGGAAGCACACTGTTTAACAAAAAAAGTTCTTAATTGCTTTGCAGCATTCTCTTGCTAGGAGTTAAATATTGCTGATTTCTTATGTTTCTTTCTTGACCTTTAATGCTGATGCAAATGAAAAGCAGTGTCCTTTGCCAGCAAAGTATTTTCACTTTTTAAAAATTGAGATATAAAATAATTGCTTTTAGTTGGAAATCTATATATTGGAACAAAGCTGCATGTCTGTTCAAAGAGATCATGATCACAGCATTGTATTTCCCCACCACCTATACTTTGCTTATTTTACTCAAGTTTTAGAGTACATATGAAAAGTTTAAGTAAAATATATGGGGGGGGAGGGTTGAGAGGGGGTGGAATAAGGTATTAGAAACACCTCTCTACACCTTAGAACACTGAAATGAAATGAGATCTGAAAGATCAAACAATGAGTTGATGTTTTAAAACCAGGAATGATTTGGGAAGGTTCACTTCACTCTGTAGCAGTAGCTCTCAGAATATGCAGGAATACATAGATCCATGGTAACACGATCGGTTAATACAGTGACAGATCGGTGTCTGATCCACAGTTGATGAGTACAAAATAATTCAACTGTATTTAACCAGTAAATATAAGTCAGAAAGCATTATGGAAAGGTTCTGTTTGATTGTGACAAGGAACAACAGAAAAAAACCACAAATACCAAGCATCCCTAAACAAAAAATCTACCTTGCCTGAACAGTACAAAATATGAAGCAAGAAAGGGTAGAAAGAAAAGAGGGAAAACTGCCTGAAAAGAACAGAGGCACAATCCCCCACACAAAACTATTTGATTCTTGGAGGTGCTGAGCAGCCTTGACATCCACTGCTGAAATCAGCAGAAATTAAGGACACTCAATACCTCCCCTAAAGAGATGCTCACAGTATTTCAGACGTTACATCCCAGGAAGGGTCCTTTCCTTTCAGCCCTTCCTCCTGCCCTAGCTCTGATCCACACATGCCTGTAAATAAGAGTTTTCAAAGCAAGTACTGAATCCACCTCTGGTGGGAAATCACTTAAAGGATACTATAGCACAACAAAAGCAAGTACAGAGAAAAACTCTTTGTTAAAATAATGCACTGAATGTGTATTATTTTACACATTACCAAGTCATCCTTGCTCCTGCCCAATGCAATTTCAGTTCACAGGGAGTCCATAGAAGTCAATAGGACAGAGTAGGTTGTTACTCTGGGTAAGATAGAATTTTGGCAAATAAAAACATCATTAAAAATAAACAGTAGTTGAGTGTTTCAAAAATCATATTTATTCTTCACTGACAATTACCCAAGAAAAAACAGAAGACTATGTCTTGCATAAACTTAGAGCTTACTTTTGAGCAGTCTATACAAGGGCAATGAAATTGCTCACAAACTATAGGATTTACAGATGGCAGAATACTTGCAAAAACAACCCCACTACTTCTCATCTCTTCTTTAGCTACCTGCCTCTGGCTCCTGGGGATTTAAATTGCAGTCTCTCTGATTTGATCTGTCTGCACGGTCCCTTTTACAGTAGGGACAGTAGGAAATAGATATATGGTCTGTTATATATATAAAATATATTAAAATATATATAACAGACAATAACAGTTTAACTGCCTGCTGAAGAAGCGTGCTTAGGGCTTTCTAACCTTCTAAATTTGAAGCCTGCAAGGGTCAGATCATTCACAGGTGTTGGAAGTCTCTCCATTCTGGAACAGTCCAACAAGACACTGAAGAGATCAGCACATCCTCCCAAATGCCCATGGGCATGCAGTATAAGGCCCTCTGAAGTTAGTGGGAGCCTATCATCCATTTAATAATAATTGTTATTAACTATCATTATTAAATTAATTTAACTCTCACTAATTCATTTAACTCCCTAAAGCACTGGGTCATACTTTAGGGAGTCAGATACATGATTCTGCTGCTATTGCTTTCCCTCTTGGTTTTTTAGTAGGGGGGAACACTCAGTGCCAATAGACCTGCTTCACTGGAACAGGTTACTTTTTCTTCATTCATTCCTTTTCCTCTGTTTCAAAGCAAGGGCACATCTGTCTTTCCCCATTCTACCCACCCCACCCCCCACCCCC
>VZTU01015248.1:0-47520 GCA_013400835.1 Zapornia atra
TTTCAGTCAGATCCTCACAAGTTATTTTGCTTGGGGCAGGGTGGGGGGCATTCCTCACACCCTTCCCCTGCTCCAGCATGGGGTCTCACCCAGGGGAGACAGTCCTCCACAATCTTCTCCAATGTGAGTCCTTTCCCATGGGGCTTCAGCTCCTCACCAGCTGCCCAAGCATGGGTCACTTCTATGGGGTGCAATCATAGAATGTCTCTCAGGCCCAGACTGCCCCAGCCTGGTCCCCCACGGAGTCACAATTTCCCCCAGCAAACCTGCTCTGGTGTGGGCTTCTCTCTCCATGGGCTGTAGGTCCTGCCAGGAGCTTGCTCCAACATGGGTCACAGCATCTTCCATGTCTCCACCTGCTCCAGCATGGGGTCTCTCCACAGGCTGCAGGGGAATTTTTCTCTCAAGTGCCCAGAGTGCTTCCTCCCCAACCCTTCTTCCCTGGCCTTGGTGCCTGCAGTTTATTACGTCATCTCACTCCCTTCTCTGGTAGCAAAAAGCGGCTGCTTGCGGTTTTTTTTCTCCTGAATGTGATTCCCAGGGGTGCTGTGACCATGGCTGATGGGCTCAGCCTTGGGCAGCAGTGGATCCAGCTTGTATTTACTCTGTCAAAACTAGGGGAAGCTTCTAGCTGCTTCTTGCAGAAACCACACCTGTAGCCCCCCCTTCTCCACTAGAGCCCCGCCATGCAAAACCACAACAACATGTTAATGTTAACACAAGCATTCCTATTTATATCAGACATCAAAAGTAAAGAGTATGAAATGTAGAATATTAAAAAAAATTATCTCAATCTTTTGAAGAAGTTTTTTGGTTGAGGATATACTGATATAAGGACTGAATTAAGAACCAAATTGTCTTTAAAACCCCACAATTTCTGAAAATGAAATCTCAGTTTCTGCTTTGTGTCTATTTCAAAGTATTTATTAAAATAGTGCTAAGCTGGAAATCATACCATTTCTTTTCAGTTTCTCCACTGTCATTAATTATTTTCATTCCTTTTACACATCAGTGTAAGAGCCGGTATAGTGGTGCTCTGGGAGAGCTCTCCTTGTGCACACTTTCTTCCATACACTGTGATGCAGATGATTTAGGGTTTGAGATGGAGATCCTTACACAAAGCTGGAACTTTTTAGTTCTTCAGTCTTTCCTGAGGCTTCAGGGAATATCAATATCAGAAAAATGATCAGTAAAGACAATCCTATAGACTTTTGGATGGTTGTACCTGCAAGAGGAAAAAACAGATGTGCAAAATAACTGTCATCTTTTAAAAGAAGAGGCAAAGTTTGAGTTTGAGGAGTTTGTGTGAGTGCAGTGTTAGGCGTTTTCCACATGCTGGTTAGATTTTAACTTGATACTGTCCCTTTAGCAAGAGTCTAAAACTGTTACTTCTGAGCTGTGCTGCTGATTGTTATCTTCCTGCATTATTGTTAATTTAGTGGTGGTGGTGAAAAATAGAAGAGTCTAGAGACAGCTTAACCGAAATAATGTAGTTTAGCATTAGCAGATCAATTTTACTGCTTAATATAAAATAATCTGTGTTCACAGTAAAATTATTTGATGTTTTGGGGGACAGGAGGGGTAGGAATATTTGCACTTAGCTGGTAGTCTTTTTGACTTTTCTGTCTCTATTTCAGCTGAATTCCTAGATTTGTAATTAGGGTTGAGTACCCGGAGTCTAGTGATGATAGTTATGCTTGTAATACACAGCTCTCCACACCTCGTTTTTTCTCTGTCAGGGATGACTGATTTAGGCCCCACTTTACACCAAGCACTGAGTTTTTCAGCAACGTGAAGAGGCATGAATGATCCTTATACCTGGATAAATCGGAGGTCTCTGTGTCGTGTCCTGACAAGTAGCATGAGCACACTGGGAAGCTCACATACCTTTCTTGGAGGGTGCTCATTCTTCCTGCCTTGTCTCCCAAGCCCTTGAGTATGTACCTTTGTCCCATTGTTTTTCAAAGGACGTTTTCATTCCATTACCTATGTGTTATCCCTATGTGTTACTCTTAATATGTTATCTTCTCTTTGAAATTTTTCACAGCTTTGCTTATCTTCAGAGATGAGGGAACTGAGGGCATCATCTGCCTTGCCAGGATGCATCCCTGTTTCTTCCAGCAGTCACAGCAACCTCAGGAGCTACCTGGTTCTTGCCTCCCAGCCTGTTAGAGCTCCTGCGTGTGGCATCCTGCTTGTCTGGCCACACATCTACGAAATGCTCCAACCTTGGAGGAAATAATCCCTCTCCCCTGCCCCTCATTTTATTTTTTTTTTAAATTTAATTTTTTTTTAACATACTTTTGGTTAAGCAAATTCCTATAAACAACTCTTCCATGTATATTCATTTCATAACAATGTCTAATATTACTTTTCCTAGATTATTTTACTGCTTAGTATAAAATAGTTATGACATTTTACAAATACAATTTTGTTTGGTTAGGGTGAAGACTTCTTGTGTACAACTAGCAACATACAGTATTGGTGATGTTGTTTCCCCACTGTACTCTTCTGTGTCCAGATAGAGTGTTTGAAGTCATGGACATGAGAGGTTGTTTTGCAAGTTGGAGAGAATACCTTTGTAAAACCACAGGCTTTCAGTTAGTGTAACATCTGCCTTAGTGAAAATAGTGAAAGTGGCTTTACCTTCCTCTCCTTTTCTCTCCCAAAAGTCCCCTAGAAATTTTGCCACCCATGAGGCCCAAAGCAATTTCTCTTGTCAAGCCTGACCTGCTGTACTCTGACCCCAGCTGCACTATTGCATCCACTGGTTCGTGCTCCTCTGCAGGTTACTGTGAGCTTCTCAGAGACCTGAGCATGGGACTCTCCTCTTCCCAGAGTGTGACTAACATGCTAAATTTGCAGTCCCTTCTAATACCACGCTTTAATCACTCATTATCTTGCATGCTTCTGCAGTTCTTTATGGGTGAGCTAGTACTGATACTTTGTCATAGGAATATCTATTAAAAGAGTCGCTATTCTTAGTTTTCCTCTTTCAAGGGATTTGTAACTTTGAAAAGCAGTGAGGTTCATCTAGGCTATATATTTATAAGAAATATGTTCTGCTCATTACAGGTTATTGAAGGTGTGGTTTTGCTTTCAGGGGTTTTTTTGGGGGCATTGGTGTTTTATTTTGGATTTTTTATCAAATATTCCCTAATTAGTATAGTACCTGCCATTGAAGTGGAAGTGAAAAAATGATTTCTTAAAATATCTCTGTTGCATGTATTGCTTGCTTTTAGAGACTTTCTTTTTACTTCATATTCTTAATGATACCAAAAATAAACAAGATTACCACTACTCATTCTAAAACTAACATCTATTTGTGCAATTATTTTTAATGTGGTTTTATGTACCTCCTACATGCAAAATCTGTCACTACTTTTGATTTTTTTTTTTGCAAGATAGTAAATAGTTTTGCTTTCACTTTGTCTCTACATTTTACATCATTCTTGAAACAGCTACTGTTACATTTTGTAGGTGTGCTTGTTTTTACACTGTGTACACTTGTATAATAATTTTTGTGATTGTTAGTTTTAACCTATTTTCTGTAGACCATTATTTGCTCTAAGATTCTGCAATACAGTCAGGTCCATGATTATTGACTGACTACACAACCTAGAATTGTTTAAAGCTTGCAGGGTCCTATTGCCTTTACAAACAAATAACCTGCTTATGGTTCAGTGTTTCTCACATACTTCCCATACTTCTCTGTATGTTAATGTATGTCTCTGCAATCCCAAGACACCAGCATCTCTTTCTCTAACCCCTTCCTTCAGCAGCGTTTTCTTCTGCTCATGGCAGTCTGCTGTGGCACTCTGTAGATCAGTGGCACACTCATATTTCTTGTCAGCCACCATAAGCTTTCAGTAATCCCATTTTGAATGAAAAGTCTGTAAAATGTTTCTGTAGGCTTCTTACCACAGCAAGCCAGTGAGTGTCTGCAGCCACTCAGGAGGAGCTAATAGTCTGGAGTAGTACATTTGAGTAGGTAATTGTTCTCTAGTTCCATTTATTTTCTTTGAAGATTTTTGTTGCAAGGTGACTCTTAGTTGTCTTTGTTTCCCTCCTTGTCTGTATCTAATTGAGGAGATTTCAAAGGCATAAATCACTTTAATTTTGAGCTCACTGCCTGTAGCCTTTTGTACCTTTGAAAACATTCTTTCTTCTGGAATATCCTGCTTGTTTAGGAGTCGTCCTTAACTTCAAGTAGCTTGTGTCCAAGGGTAAATAAACTGCATAAAGGTGGCCATAAGCAAATTCACACTTTGTTCTTTGTTTCTATAAAATTTTAAAATGGGATGGAGCATTGTGTTTGATATTAAACCAGATTGACACAGAGTTGGCAGGGGAGGGGGAAATGAAAAGCATATCTATCTTTATAACTTTGAGCATTTGGGGGGTATATTCTAATGAAAATTTGGGTTGAACCCATGAGGATGTTTGAAGGGGGGGAGCTTGACTTAATTTTACACTATGATGTAGTAACACTCAAAGCAATACAGATTATGCTTAGATGTTTGAAAGAAAATAGAAAAAAAAAAGTACATGCAAAGTCTTCTAAGGGGTGTCCAACGTTGGGGATTTCCCAGGAAATGATCTAGCAGCCCCAACGAGTCTTCTCTAAGAATCTCAGTTGTTCTGCCTTCCAGGAAGGCAGCAGCAATATCTAGAAAAATGTGTACTAGCCAGAGACCTGTAACTGCCATAGAGTTGAAAAGAGAGAATTCGAGTTTCATTATCCTAAACTCACTTGTAAGTGCACTAAAATAGTGTCACTGGCCACAGTATATAAGCACTTTGTCACACTGCTAATAGCATAACCCTCCTAACAACAATGAAAGCATTCAATATTAAAGCTAAGCATCTATCTATCTATCTATATATATATATGCCTGATCTACATATGTTTTCTATAAATATATTACATAAGCAGAGGGAGTCCTATGTTAAATTGCTCAAATAGGGGACAGAAAAACATAAACCAGCAGTTGAAGTAGTAAAATCTGCAAGCAAAAACAAAGGGTACAGAATAAGGAGTCACTTGCTTGTGAGCCTCTCTAATTTGTGATCCTACATCACGAAAGTTGTATATATGTTTGTGCTTTTCCTGTTTGTTGTACAAGCTCCAAATTCATAGATTAGATCGAAATAAAGATGGGGAGAAAAAAATCCTCTTTGATTTTTTTTTTTTTAATAGAAATCTTACACTCTCTCTCGTCCCAGTTGCATATGCATTCATGTCATGAATATGCATATGATCACCACTAATTTGTGTATCATTCAGTTTTGTACTGAGTGAAGTAACTTTAGTTTCTGCTCCCAGAGTTGTTCTTAGATGTGATTTCACAAACCTGCGGAATTTCTGTGTTTACATTTTTAGACAAGATTTAAATTTTTCTTCAAAACTTTGCTAGAATTGGTGTTCTTCATGCTGAACCCCAATCTTTTGGTGTCTGAAATGTGGGGGTTTTGTTTGGTTGGGTTTTTTTGTTGGTTTTTTTGTTGGTTTTTTTGTGTCTGAGAAGGGAGAGAAAGCAAAAATACGAAAACTTTTACAGAAAGAAAACCAGAGTTTCTTCCTTGGTGCAAGTTCTGACTGCTCCATCTCCCTCTTCTTAAAATCGTATTACAGTCACAGACTGGTTTGGGTTAGAAGGGACCTCTAAGCCCATCTAGTTCTGACCCCCCTGCCAAGGGTAGGGACACCTTCCACTACATCAGATTGCCCAAAGCCCCATCCAACGTGGCCTTGAGCACTGCCAGGGAGGGGGCAGCTACAGCTTCTCTGGCCAACCTGTGCCAGGGCCCCACCACCCTCACCATAAATATTTTTTTCCTAATATTTCATCTAAATCTCTCCCCTCTTTTAGTTTAAAGCCATTACCCCTTCTCCTATCACTACACTCCCTGATAAACAATCCCTCTCCATCTGTCCTCTAGGACCCCTTTAGGTACTGGAAGGCTGCAATAAGGTCTCCCTGGAGCCTTCTCTTCTCCAGGCTGAACAAGCCCAACTCTCTCAGCCTGTCTTCACAGGAGAGGTGCTCCTGCCCTCTGATCATCTTCATTGCCTCATCTGGACTCGGTCCAACAGCTCCATGTCCTTCTTATGAAAAAAGCTGCAATAAACTGATTGCTTCTTTTTTCCCCTGCCTGTTCCCCTGCACTGGATAAGTGGTCACTGCCATAGGCTTCCAGAAGTTTTAAAACCACAGAAAATAAGTGTTTCTGATCTCTCTTGTAAAGAGATCATAGAGAAATGCTAATTTTAAAAGTTTACAAAGCAAATATGACAGAAGTCTTGATACAGCAGGAAATGTCTATGTTGGTGCACCCTAGACTTTTTTACGTGTCCTGTAGCTATGGCTAATTTCACTTTGTGCCTACTGAAATCCTTACTGTGTTTGAGGAACACATGAACATTGAGTGAGAAGTTTTTTTCAAATAAGCAATTCAAACTTGTTTTGTCTTTAGCTGAGGAGAAAGAGTCCCATAAAATCCAGTTTGCACAAATTGGAGTGTTTGTGTAGCATCAGCTGCGTGGTCAAAAATTGTTATCTTTTATGAAGGTACCAACAACTATATTATTAACACAGAATCACAGAATGGCATGGGTTGGAAGGTACCCCAAGGATTATAGAGCTCCAACCCTGCTGCGACAGGCAGGGCCACCAGCCTCAGGTCTGGATCTACACAAGGTTGCCCAGGGCCCCATCTAGCCTGGCCTTGAACACCTCCAGGGATGGAGCATCCACCACCTCTCTGGGCAGCCTGTTCTAGGCGCCTTAATGCAAGAGAGTAAGTGAGAAAGGGTTTGGCAAAATTTAGAATTCTGATAGAACTGCAGGAGAAAGGGGAAAAAAAAAAGTGGTTGACAAATGGTCTTTAAGTTTGTGAGGGGCAGGTGGGAGGTGTCTCTTCTGTAAGCCTGTTGTTGCCATGATTTATTTGTGGCTGCACTTCCAAAACCTGCTCCTTGGACTGGAATTGTCAGTGGGGGAAATCTTTACACATGAGGAAGACAAACTGTCTTGGTGTAAATGGGCTTTCTGGATAGTATAACCCTTGTGTACATGAGGAACCTGAGCTGGCAGTGCTGCACTAGGCACCAGCATATGCAACTGCATGGATCTTAGTTTCTCAGTGATGTTACGATTTGGGACACCTCAGTGTATATATATGGTACATGCATAGCCCGATTAGCCTAAACTAAGCATTTCAGTTTTCAATTGTGAAACTCTAGAAGTAGCTTGTTCCTTTAGTGTGGTCTTGTCTGGGAGTGTTGTGTCATGAATATAACCATGTCAGACTATGCTCAGAGGAAGAGAGATTAATGTGACAACTCTGGACACCCTTACAGAGTTTTTTGTAAAATACTTTATTTTTACACACTGCTGTTGGCAATGAAAGGCTTGCATGCCCAAGAGTGTAACTTATATTTGATTTTGAGTACATATTTCTGTGCTAACATGACTAAATGCCTGATTGTTTTCATGTGTGGATATATATATTTGTACAGACAACTATTTAGTGTATATGTTTGTAGATATATGCGTGTGTATGATTATGCAGTGATTGAATTCAGATGTAGGATAAGGCATAGGTATGTCCAAGCAAGTACAAAAGTGATGCTTAGACTCTAGATGTCAAAACTGAACCAGAGTTTTGTGTGTGGACATGTATTTGTCCACAACAAGTGAGTTCAGTAAATGCTGGGTTTGGGTTTTTGTTTGCTTGTTGGTTTATTGTTAGGTTTTTTTTCTTCAGTAGTATGCTAAATTGGTTTTATTTCAAAGGAAAAATAACAACCTACAGAATATTTAGTGGGTGTTTTCAGTTCACCTTGACTATAGTTATTTAAAGTGTGTTTGGTTAACTTTGTCTTCTGATTTTTTTTATTTTATTATTATTTCTAGATGGTGCAAAAGAATCCCAGTTGTCCAGTCAAGATGAATAAGATGGCTTCCTTCAACAAGAAAACAGAGCATTCATTTTTTAGGATTATGTGTACAACATGAAGCATTTCACAGTAGCTGTCTTTGAGAACATTCATCAATGACCTGAAATGTCCTGATCCTGGGGGAAAAAAAGAGATTCCATTAATTAAGTCTATTTTTTTAAATGCATTTTTATGATTAATCATATTTGCTTCTGCACAACACGGATACAGAATTCGTAAACCAGGGATTATTTTAACACATACACACAGTTGTGTGTCCAGTATACAAGATACATAATTTTCATCAATTTTTTAATAATCTTTTAAATTATCTCTATTTATTAATAAATGAAGATTTGGCAAGAAGAACTTGTCATCCATGGACAAGAGTAGACCAGGTTCCCCCAGAATGGATGGTAATTTTGTACTGGGTAAAATCAATAACTTAAAAGTAGAGCGAGAGGAAGACGGCATTAACTGTACTCTAGAAAGAATGGATATTAAGACAGAGCGGGATGATTTCAAACATGCAGACAGTGGTGATGAACAGGAAGACAAAGAAAAGAACTTCATTACCAATAACCCTGGCAAATACCTGTCTACAGAAAATGAAGATGATTATGGATCTCTTTTTTCTCAGTATAGTAGTACGCTGTATGATGTAGCAATGGAAGCTGTGACACAAAGCCTCCTTTCTAGCAGAAACATAAGCTCCAGAAAAAAGTCACCTGCTTGGAACCATTTTTTTATATCTCCTAGAGATAGCACTAAAGCAATATGTATGTACTGTATGAAAGAATTTAGCAGGGGTAAAAATGAAAAGGACCTGAGTACAAGTTGTCTCATGAGACATGTGAGGAGAGCCCATCCCACTGTACTAATTCAAGAAAACGGAAGTATGCCAGGTATATCCTCCTTTTCTTCACCCACGTTGTTACTGCAACCTCAGTCTGCAGATGTTGGAGATCTGAGTTCTATGTTAACCCCCATAAAACTGGTCAAGAAAATGGCTTCTAAAATACCATCTCCAGATCGAATAATTGAGGAATCTGTTTCTGTTGTTTCACCTGAAGAAATAACAGATCTCTCAGTTTCTGAAAAGTGCAGCAAAGAAGAAGTCATGGTCGGGTCATCTCCACAGCTCCCCAACAACCAGTATGATGACACTGTGGAGAATGTAGCAGAAAAATCTGTTGTAATTCCAAAGAGCACATCGGGCTCCAGAAGGAGATCTGCTGTCTGGAAACACTTTTATTTGTCACCGCTAGATAATTCTAAAGCTGTTTGCATCCACTGCATGAATGAATTCAGTAGAGGAAAAAATGGAAAAGACCTGGGAACGAGTTGTTTAATCAGACACATGTGGAGAGCCCATCGTTCCATTGTCCTGCAAGAGAACGGGGGTGGTACCAGCATACCACCTCTCTACACTGCACCTCCAACTCTGTTGCCTTCTTTACTGCCCTCAGATAGTGATCTGAATTCTATGTCATCCTCTCCTGGGAAACTAATGAAAGAATCAACTTCTGTTTCTTCTTCTCCAGACAGAATCTCTGAGGAGATCCATACCAATCTCTCTTCTGGAGATGCTCTAGTAGAAGACTCAATGCTGTCGTCTTCTGATGATATAGGTGAAGTCTCCTTTGTTTCATCTCCTGAAAAACAGTGCGAGGGATTAGGTCCACTAATATTTGAACCTACTGCTGTATTTCAGCAAAACAAAAGGATTATGAAAAGGCTTAAATCTGAAGTTTGGCACCACTTTTCGCTGTCACCTGCAGACAGTCTAAAAGCAGTATGTAGATACTGCAGTTGTATGATAAGTCGTGGGAAGAAAGGAGATGTGGGCACAAGCTGCTTGATGAGACACCTGTATAGACGCCACCCCGATGTAATTGGAAACCAAAAGGGCTTTCTTGATATGAGTTTGGCAAATTCTCCTTACGCCACTTTGGCCTCTGCAGAATGTTCATCCTCAAAGTTGACTGACTTGCCTACAATGGTTACACACGATAATCAAATTATATTTCCTGTTAATAGTAAGAAGACCTCAAAGCTGTGGAATCACTTTTCAATTTGTTCTGCAGATTCAACAAAAGTAATATGTATGCACTGTGGACGTACAATAAGTAGGGGGAAAAAGCCAACAAATCTAGGCACAAGTTGCCTTCTAAGACATTTGCAGCGGTTTCATAACAACGTGTTGAAAACTGATGCCTCGGAGACCGTATTATCCTCATCTACGGATAATCACATGCCACTGAGCACAGAATTACTAGGATCTTCTAACTTTGATGAAACCAATGACAAGTTTTGTGACTCTCACCCAGTTGCCAAAAAAATCACAAGTCTTGTAGCTGAAATGATTGCACTTGACCTTCAGCCATATTCTTTTGTAGACAACATTGGCTTTAACAGGCTGCTTGAATACTTGCAACCTCAATATTCTTTACCTTCTTCGTCTTACTTTTCTAGGACAGCAATTCCAGATATGTATGATAATGTAAAACAAATAATTATTTCGCATCTTAAAGAAGCTGAAAGTGGAGTGATCCATTTTACATCCGGAATATGGATGAGCAACCAAACACGTGAATACCTAACCCTGACAGCTCACTGGGTAACGTTTGAGTCTTCATTTCGACCGCAGTGTGAGGATTACCATTGTTCAGCGCTGCTAAACGTGTCGCAGATTGATTGCGACTACAATGGCATCAGTATTCAAAAGCAGCTGGAGTACTGGTGGGAGACATGGATTACTTCCATTGGCCTCCAGATTGGGATTACTGTTACTGATAATCAGAGTATAGAGAAAACTTTAAATGAAGGTGATCATTCGAGTGTACAATGTTTTAGTCACACTGTTAATGTCATTGTAAATGAGGCTATTAAAAGCCAGAGGATGGTTCAGAATTTGCTTAGCATTGCCAGGAAGATCTGCGAGCGCGTCCATCGGTCAGCGAAAGCAAAGGAGAAGTTGGCTGAGTTGCAGAAGGAGTATGAGCTGCCTCAGCACCAGCTGATACAGGACGTCCCGTCGAAGTGGAACACGTCGTTCCACATGCTGGAGCGGCTGATTGAGCAGAAGAGGGCGATCGATGAGATGTCGATAGAGTGCAGCTTCCGGGAGCTGATCAGCTGCGACCAGTGGGAGGTCATGCAGTCCGTGTGCCACGCGCTCAAACCTTTCGAAGCTGCGAGCAGGGAGATGAGCACACACGTGTCTACCCTCAGCCAGGTGATTCCAATGATTCATATACTGAACAGGAAAATTGAAATGCTGTTTGAGGAAACGATGGGCATAGATACTATGCTGAAATCTTTGAAAGAAGCTATGGTGAGTAGGTTGTCCTCCACGCTTCATGATCCAAGGTACATTTTTGCTACGCTTCTGGATCCCCGGTATAAAACGTCCTTATTTACAGAAGAGGAAGCTGAACAATATAAACAAGACTTAATCAGGGAGCTGGAAATAATGAGTTCTACCTCAGATGATGATAAACCTGTTTCCAATGGATGTGATATAGGTTCACCATCTACAAACTCGTATGGGGAAGATAATCTTTGGTCACTCATGGGTGACATGAAGAAAACAAAAGACCTGAAAGAGAGAGCAAAGTTACCAGAGGAAATGGTGCTTTCTTACTTGAAAGAAGAAGTGCTTGAGCATAACTGTGATCCTCTAACTTACTGGAATTTTAAGAAGTCATCTTGGCCAGTACTGTCAAAATTGGCTGTCAGGTTCTTGGGTTGTCCACCAAGCATTGTTCCTTCAGAGAGATTGTTCAGTACATCCAATGAAAGCAACAACTTTAGTCAGTCAAGGTTAATGATTGAACACTTTGAAAAGCTTATCTTTTTGAAAGTGAATCTTCCTTTAATATACTTCCAGTATTGAAACTAATGAACAAACCGCTAGACTAAATCTATTGTTGCTCACTGGATATTAACTATCTGTAACTTTGATTTTTAAATTGCTCCAGTTGGGGGCCATGTATGACATCTAATCAGTGACTAGAATTCCAAACTTTAGTTTCATTTTTTTCAGCTTTCAATATGTCTACATGTGCCTTATTCATAGAACTTCAGGCCAGATATTGTATATATGTTTTTTAAAAGTTCACACTAGAGATAGCCTGTCTTGTCAAATTATACAAAAATATGTAGGTTTTAATTCTTAATTGTAAATGAACTTTAAAAAAGCTCAGTTGTTTGTTTTAATAGAATGACAAAAAAGAAAAAAAAAGATGTAAACAGTTCTATTCTGTAGTTTTTTATTCAATTACTATGTAAAAAAAAACATAAACCAGGTACTGTATTTTAGTTGAACATTGCTTTAATTGCAACAAAACAGCTTTTGTAGTTGACAAAAGAAAGCTGTACATGAATGATTGGGGGGGTTCAAGCCTTCTTTTTAACTGCAAGCCCTAAAGTACTCAAAGGATTAAGAAGAGTTATTGAGGAAGATCTGTTTACAGGAGACTATTGACTTAGCACCTGAAAATAAATCTTAAAATTGAGATGATATGGAATGTCAGTTTTACAGCAGTCGGTAGTAAAACTTCCCATTCTGGGTTCCTCTGTTCAGGTTTTACATTTTAACTGAACTACAGAAATACTCTGGGTATTTATAAAAAGCTCTTTGGAAGTCTTATCAAAGTTTGTGAATTAATGGTTGTTATTTAATGCCGTGTACAAAAAAAGGCAAGAAACTTACCGTGAAGACTCTAATGTCATTCTAATCTTTAGTGCATCGAAACGATAAGGTTCCTTGTAAAAAATTGAGCCCTTACTCCTAACCTAATTTCAGTTGTGTAGAACAGCCTGTCTTAAAGCTCCTAGTTCAGAAATAACTGATCTTCTGATTTTCAGTGATAGCCTTATGGATATGGTGCACTGCTTAGAATTTTATGTAGTAGGGTTGGTTCTTAACTGTTGGTGTCCATCAGGCAAATGGGATCTAGAGCCCTCAAAACTTCAAATAAGATGGAAACAAACAAAAAAAAAATAGCCAGCATTTTAATTTGAAAGGAACGTTCTCCATGGTTTTTTGTTTTGTTTGTTTGGGTTTTTTTTAACTTAGAAAGATTGATCTTCTCATTTCAGTTTTCATTTAATACTTTTTGGGAAACAAGTCATCATTTGCCTATGACCTTTTAGAAAAGTTGTAGCTTTGTTAAAATACTGTACCAATGCCTAATCTAATTTTGCATTTACTATGTTTTAGTGTATTTATAAATGGTGAACTCAGTTTCTGAAATTAAACATTTTATTTGCAATTTTCTAGTGGTAGTCGACACTGCCTTTTATTTTCAGACAGATTTAAGAAAACAGTTGAATAAAGATTGATACGTTTGTAATCATAAATATACCACAGAACATGCTATGTGAAAATACTGGTTTTCCATTTAGCTCTTTGGACTTAAGCCTGGATTCTGGTTCTCTTCATTTCACTCAAGCTATTCAACCTCAGGAAAACTTGTTGAATTCTTTCCCAGGTGGCTTTGGTTTCCACGTGATGTTTCTCCTAAAACATTTTGTGGTTCCAGGTCTTTCAATTGTTGTTCCGTCAGTTTTGTTTGCATCTGTTGCTATTTAAGTAAATTATTATATAGTGTACTTGGGAGAAACTTAACAGTGCATTTTGTCTCCAGTGTTTTGACTTCTAATTCTACCAACGGTCAGCACTTCTTTGTTCCTCTAGTGTTAAATGAGAAGGGCACCCAGTTTTCCTGCAGCCATAAAACAGTTTGTTCTAGTTTATGTATGGTTCGAACTAGGTGAGTTTGAAGCAGCTTATTGGGAAACATGGTTAAATGCCTACTGGTTAATTATTATCTCCATTTTTTCCCCCTACATTTTAACTGTGAATATAACCTTGACCTTTGTAAAGGAGATGTTTAATCTCTTCAGATCAGTAGAGGGGGTACATAGAGGGTGAAGAAACGTTTTTGATCCTTTTTTTTTTTTAAAGTAAGGACTATAATTGTCATTCAAGGCTTGAATGTAAATATGGCCTTTGGCTTAGAGCACTGTAGAGCCACATCAAGCCAGCAGTACGGGCAGCGAACAAGCTTACCTGGAAATCCCACTTCTTTGGAAACAAGCAGCCTGGCTCTCTGAAGGCTCCTATGTAACTCTCAGGTGGAAAGTTGAAGTGACAGCGTTTTGCAGCCCCCAGTTTGCATCTCATTCATATGGATGCTTACTTGTATAGTCATGCTTTTTGCTAAAAAGTTGTCCTGAGAGCATGAGGACTAGGCACTGTTTCTAAAAGTAAAATATTGCCAGTTAGTCTTATTTATTTTTTTTTTTGTCCCTGCAATTTTAAAAAGGGCTTGTTTCTTAAGACCACACTTGTTTCAGTATCAGCTTGGCTAAGGTTTAGTACATAGGGTAGAATTTTTTTTTTTAAAGCTAATACATGGGTACAAATGGTCTTAAAATCCAAACATGTTGTTCTTGAGACTTAAGAACAGGATAGATGAAAGCACAGAGCTGCTATATTTTTGGACATAAGCCTTGACTTCTATAGGAGTTAAGGGCGCATCTTCAGTTCAGGCACTGCCGCCTTGGAGGAAAGAAATTACTTCAGAAGAAGGGCTGAAAGCATGCACTGAAGTGCTGAGGTAAGTTACTGAGTGGGTGGGGTTTGGGTTGAGGTTACTTTTTTGCTTTTTAAATATAAATTATTTGTGTTTGCTAAACCTTTCATTCCAACCCTTCTCCTGTTTGTGACGTATAGAGAACTCCCCTGTCTTTACACTGCCCTCTCTCAGACGTTAGCAAAGCACAAGCTGTTGTTTCACCAAGCGGAGTTTGAGCTGGGACAGTCCCTCAGTGGCAGCTTCCTAACCCGTAGTGGTACGGTGAACCCTCAGCAGGGGTGCTTGTTTTGCTTAAGCAGCTAATTCCAGCGTGTTTGACTTCAGAAATAAGTTTAGTGAGCAGACTTCCCTCCAGCATTAGAAGTGAAGTGTAGCGAGCACTGAGGTAGATAGTTTGTGTCACTGTAGGAATCCTGCAGCTTTTGCTGTGTTTGAGAGCAGGCAGGTGCAAAACCTAGCTAGGGTGCTGCAGCAAGTTCTTTGTGGCACCAGAGGTAGGGAGGGGGAAGTACAGATCTGCAACAGCCTTTTCGAAGGGCTCCGGCTTGTGAAGAGTGTGCAATGGGAAACATGGACTGAGATCTGCAGTGTGCTCCAGACACCTGTGATCCTGCTCCCCCCCACATCACCCCCTTCCACTGGGGATCTTTCCCTGCCTGCCAAGTAAAAGTGGAGGAAACCTGTTGGGCTGCAGTCTGGCCAGCGAACATATACTAGGAATACTTGGAGCTCCTTGCTCCCCAAGAGTAGTTTATGAATTTACAAAGAGCTGAAATCTTAATACAGAGCAGTTTAAATTCCAGGCTAGGGATGTGATTGATTAAAAGTAGATACAGATTAACAAAGCTGATACTTACAGTTGTTGAGAGATCTGTCCCTTAAAGTAGCATTATTTTTATTATTACCTGACTGTACAGAGCTGAAGGTAACAGTCTTGCATTCAGGTATTTCCAAACACGGGAGAAACAAACATTTAGCTAAGAATATTTCCCAATTGCAAATTATTTAGATGTTATATACCAAGCATTTTAGTCTTCCACAAATACATTAATCTTTTGTTTTATTTTTGGCAAGGAGTGATTCTTGGTTTCCTTGCAAAACTCACCCAAAACTGCCTTGTTTCATAAAATGAGTATGCCAATCAGAAATGGCAATCACTTGGGTATCAGCTTGGGTTCCAAGGGCACGACTAATGTCTAAGCAGCCCCTGCCTACTTTTTCTTTTTTTTTCTTTTTTTCCCCCTTCATGAACCAATTTCTTCTTCCAATTTCTTGATTTAATCCTCAGTTTTAAAGGAACAGATAGACCCATTTCCGACAGCGTTTTTACCATACACCCGACATAACTGGACACAGAACCACGGGCAGTTGCGTCCGAAAGGAAGCAGAACTGGTGAGGCTGCCTGTGCTAGTAAGATGTGGACTTTCAGAAGAAACCCTGGCTGCCCTTGCCATGGTGAACAAAGGTCTGAAATGAACAACCAGAAGTAGTTGTAGTTGCTCATGCTTATCTAAAGCACTGATCTGACATAAGTAGTTGCACACAAAATAGATCAGTTGCATTCAAGAATCCTATGTACTTACTTAAAACCTAAAAGAAAGCCTTCACGGAAGTATTCTTCATCATTTAACTTCAGGCATTTCTGCAAACACTCTTTTAATCTTCTGTGTCATGTGTTAGGCAGATAGCGATATGTTTCATATAAGACCGAGCTTGAGACTAATTATGTAACCAGCTAACAGAAGGCTGTGGCTAAACAGTCTTGCTTACATCAGTGATAAACTCGGCTTGTGGTTTTGTTCTCATCTTGCAAATAGAAAGTGGAGTCAGTTGTACCAGGCAGCCTTTGAATGGAGCAAGTTACCCCCTCTTTTGGGGGGGTGGGGGGAGAAGTATTTAAGAATGAGCACAGGTAATAAAGCGAGGAAAGCAGCAGTGTCACTTCCCACGCTCCCTAGTGTTATGGAAAGACCTGGGAATCCTTGGGAAGGTGAGAATGGTCCCAGAGCAGCTGTAACTGCAGTAGGAGAGGCAGCACACTCTCAGTCTTGTTGGCCTGAATGTCACCTGTCTCACCAAGGGGATGTGTGAAACAGAGGGAGTGAGAAGAGAGCCGTGAGCTGTGTTTCAAAATGCGTCATGCAGTTACCCTGCATGGAGGTCGTGTTCTGGCAGCCGCAGTGAAATGGATGGCAAAGGGGAGAACCTGAGACCTGTTCTGGCTTTTCTGTGTTAAATACATTTATTTTTTTTTGCTGCATTCAGTACAACAATTCTGCAGAGCCTTCACCCCAAATTTGCTCCTGAGAGAGAAGACCCATAGCAAGCCCTTAGGGCAGGAATAAGGTAGAAATGGTCTGGGTTTTTTCCCCAGCTCTGAACACGCTCTTGAGTCTTTGTGAACTGGCTGGAGGTTGTTCTTTGACCTTTGGTTCTTTTAGGTTTTGATGGGACAGTGATCTGTTTAACTGTGTTTTGAAGCGGCTTTTACTTACAGCATCCAAAAATGTCCTGTCAGCAAGTTCTAAGACTTTTCTCTTTCTTTAGTTTTATAACACAGCCTGTCCTGAGTCTTGTGCTGTAAGACAGCGATTATTCACCATCTCCGGGTGAAGTGACATGGTGACAAGTCTGTGTCCAAATCACTTGTTTACAGGAACTTCAAAAGGCAGTGCACGATGCTACACAACGTTTGACCTTTGGGGAGTTAAGATGTTCTAAAAGAAATCTCATTCTATAGCATCATTGCACATTAAATGCATTTTATTTATGATGCAACAATTTATAAATGGACTGTATCATCTTTTGTTTAATTCAGGTTCACTCAACCCTCAGTTCACCCTATGTCTGCTTTTATTAAGCTATACTCTAAGCTAGGGGTGTTTATAGTGAAGACAATGGATTTGTGAGCAATTTATTACTTCCAAGTCCCTTCAATAATTCCACCCAGTTTTCAGAGTGTCTCTTAACCTACACCAGTCAGGCAGTAACTGGAGCCTTCCCTGTATGTCCTCCAAATGCAGAGCAGTTTGTTGTACCCCAAAGGTTGTAGAAGGGGTGAGAGACTTTGTTAATACCTTCTCACATGTGAACGAACTTAAACCCGGATGTTCTTTCTCCAAGCATACTGAGCAGTAATCTATACTGAAGCAGAAAATAAGCTATGTTTCTCATGGAGCTAAAGACAGACAACACAGGACTCGGAGATGAGAAGATTAAGAGAGAGCTTTTGTTTCTACTCTCTGGATTGAAAATAACCTTTGGGGAAACAGTTTGACAGCTAGTAGTGGGCTACTGGACTACCCCTGGGGCTGTGTTGGAGGGCCTTACTCCTGCTGTTGCAGAGCTGTATGGTCACCATTGCTGTAGTGTCTACAAATCATGTTGCTGCTCTGAAGACTAAGCACTTGTCAAGACTCACACACACAGAGGCAGTATGCACCAGGGCATAACTAAACTCCAGCCACCCTTCCAAAACTGCAATCCAGCACCTCTCCTCTCTCCTTGTATGCATCTTACCTTTCTCTGCCCCAAACAAGTAGACTAACCAGCCAGTTTGAGGTGACAGCTTCTATTTGCATCAGTGGTGAGGCCATGAGCAGTATTACACGCTACTACCACAGCTGAACAGTGGTGTAAGCCCAACAGGTACCACCTAGGCAACAGAATGAATGTCTCTGGAAGGACCCAGCAAGCTGAGTGTCTGACACTGAGCACAATTAGACCCTTCAGTGCCAAGCATCTACCTGCTGTGTGCTACCTCAGGTGTTAGCTCAAGATGCCTGTATGTTACAGGGCTTCTCTGTTGTTAATACTCTGACATATCAGGGATTTGGAGAGCTGGAGTAGCTACACACTTGAGCAGTAAAGACATTTGCCTATGCTCAGGCAAGACAAATTTTAGCTTAGGTTCTTGAGTTAGGAATTACAGTGTGGGGGAGTTTGTTACATAAAGTCAATGATTACACTTAACAGAAGGGCTTACATCATTACTCAAAAGTTTTCCTTTGCATTGTTCCAAATCCTCAGCTATTTGCACATGTACTTCCTTCTGTCTCCTGTGAATTGTTTGATGTTCAAATTAGCTCTGCAGGAAGCTGAGTTTTCTTCCAAAGACTAGTCAGATAGATAATACTTGAGTGATTTCCATTTCAAGAGCAGCCAGAGACTGGACCAACAAGTTCTGCAGGCTGCCCGTGCGGATCCCCTCCGGGTGAGGAAGCCTGCGCAACAGCCACAGCCACCACCCACGGGAGCAGGCTCCACCCCACCACATCGGTTCCTCCCATACATCATCTGCAGGGTACAAAGAAAACGTCACCCTAAAAAACTGAAAGGTACACGGGTCAGGCCTGTTCCTGAATGAAACGTGCTTTTAAGAGTAAAAAAAAAACAAACTCCAACAAACCAACCACTTCATTCAGTAAAGTTTTTTTTACTCGAGTTTTCAGTCAGCAAGGAGTAGTTTTCTGCCCATGATTATTTCAGCAACACTGATTTTTTTACAGTAATGGAGCTCCTGTCACATTACAATTGGTCCTGAACAAAATTCTAACTTTTATTTTTTCTTTGTTTACCCTTGTTCGATTCATCAATCTAGGCAGACATCCTTAACAAAAACAGCTAAGAAAGAGACTACAGAGCATGCTATCTTATTCTAGTTTATACAACACATGGCACGTTAGATTATTCCTTTCCAAAGGGACTACTTGATAAACAAACAAACAAAATAAAAAGAAAACAGAACCTATCTTCTTAAGAGTGTATTTGGGTTAATATTTTCCATAGGTAAATTTTTACACTGCAAATTAGGATCATATCATTGCAGCAGAATAGGGAAACACTATTTTGAAGACTTTTCCTGTGAAATCCAAGTTGCTGCTTATTCATGAGCTGTCCGGATAGAGATAACCATCCTTTAATACTCAAATCTGTTATGAGACAGTGCTTGCCAAGAGGTCCAACTGCTTTTTAAGTGAATCTTTCACTTTAATTAGTTTGGTAGCCTACAGGGCACAATTAGGTATTGTGATGAAGCTACAATGAATATGGCTTTCCTACGTTGATAACATCACTGAAGTTTCACACAGGCAATCTGACAACTGATGGAGTTACAATCCTGTGGACACACCAGGTAATACATCTTTGCACACAGAGGTTACATATCCAATTATTGCCATAGCACAAACCTGTTCCATTATGTATCTTATATAGGACAATTAGGACATACCTGCGCTACGTTATGAAAGAGCCACCAAAACCAAGTCGACAGGTTTTACTGAATACCATCAAACTTGTAGGTAGCCTCTCTGGAACACATCTAACGATACAACTCAGTACTTGAGCATATACTGACTAGGAATGCATCGTAGTATTCATGTAAGAAACAGGACGGAGCTAAATACCCATCGGTACAAGTGTTTTCCATGCCTTTCCACAGAAGCTGAGATCGGAGTGCTGGAATGACAATTTGCTGCTGTCTTAGATTATTCAAGTCATCAGCAAAATCACACCAAAAGACTTTCTTAAAATTCACAGTCAGGATGATAGGGGAAGTTTTTCCAACAGTACTAATTTTGGCTTCAAGTTTAAAGTAAAAGGAGGTAGCGCAGTGAGGTTCAGCCCAATCTTACTGATGCCAGGGATATTAGCCAACGGCCTGTGGGTTGTCTTGTAGTGTGCTATCTGAAGAGGGTCTGTTTCCATCAGTATGTGTGTGTAAGAAAACATCAGCTGGTCTCCTGGTTTAACATCTTCTCTTTTGTCATACCTGTAAAGAATAAAAGCTCATTTAGGTTCCTCTTCACGTATTAAGTATCTCCATTACTGCAAGGGCAGGCAGCATCGAAGACTGAACACAAAAGGAACTGTAATGTTCTCAGCTACATCTCTTGATTAAAATTTTCCAGCACTGGAGGAAGAAACAGTATTTTTGGAGAGTGTAGGAAGCCAGTCATTCCATGCAAGTCTTTCTGCCACTCGTGATACAAATCAGGACTCCTAGATAATTCCTCCCTAGTTCTTTATTTGAGCTCTGGAGAAAGGACAGAAAAACCTAAGACTATAGAAAACCAGACTAATTTTCCAGTTTTACTCTACAAGAACTGGGTTTTGGGGTTTTGTTTTGGGGTTTGGTTGGGTGGGATCTTTTTGTTTGGGTTTTTTTGTTGTTATTTTTTTAAATGTTATGAGGAGCTTCAGCAGAAACCTCTCTTCTGGTACTCCTAAAATTAAAAGCAAGAGCCCCAGAGAACAGCTACGGGAAGACCTCCTTGAACACTGTAGGAAAGAAGTAACAGTCGAGCAATTATAGTATTAACTTGGTACCTGTTATTTCTGGGTTTGATTCCCTGATGAGGGACATGTGCAGGTTCCTTTGTGTCAGCTTTTATACCTTTAGGTACCTATATATATATTTAATATATATTTAACAATAACTAGTGAGTACTGAAACTATTGAACATGTATGCTTAGAGTTATTTCTTCATGGGATTTATATCCAATCTAGCCATAGACTGAATTTACAGTGTGAGAAAACAAGTGACTTAAGCATTTGGCAGGGATGTGAAAGCCACTCTCCATCTGATCAAGCCCAGAACTGGAGTTTGTCATCTCACAGAGCTGCACTGAGCTCTAATTTTCTAGAAAGTGAGGCAGATGTCCCTCGCTGTATCATGAAGACACTATTCTACTTCACAATAGTTAGTTATTCATTCACTGAAGAGCATCAAGTGGAATTTATAGCCCAAGGGTTAGAATTCTTATATTAGTCTGATCAAGTCCTATATCCAACAACTTCAGAGGGGAGTAATAACAGAAGTCCACCCCCAAAACACTCTGTAGACCACTGTTAGTGTACTTCCAAAAGTGGGAGACCCGAATTAAAACCTTTGCTCTATAATCCAGAAGAACATTCTACATTAATGCTGTTTAACAGTCCAGCAGACAGAGGTTAAGATGGAGGTCACTGACCTTTAGTTTTTGACCAGCCAGCCTTGGGCATCTACCCATACAAGTGTGTCCACGCAGTACCCAGTTCTTTACCCTTGCCCTATTGCCCTTCTCTGTGAACTGCTTCCTAACAGCTTGTGGAGCTCCTGTTCTTAGGCACCCATGTGTTTCACAAGCAACTTAGTCAGAGCTGTGGTTTTTCTTACAGGAACAGACACTGGTAGGGAAGTGGTACGATCCCAACACTACATATTCTTAAATGCACCTAGGAGTAAATCCAGGCTGCATCTTCTGCCACATTAATCTTTGCAGGCCTGGCCTCTCATCTGCCTTAATTCTCTGTGAAAAACTGGAAACAATAATCTCAATGGGTATTTTTACAAAACTCCCTGATACAGCTGTCATTAAATGTCTTAAATATTAAAGCAAGTACTCTACAAATTAGGAGGATTAACTAAATTTTTGGCCACCCAGAACAGGTTCCAGGCTGACAGAATCAAGAGGTGTCAATAAATACAACACATACTGCAGAATTAAGACTTTGCACACCAAGTAAGTGCTTTCTCCTAAAAAAACCCACACGCTAATTCCATCTATTTCCAAAAAGATCACAAAACAACTCTGGGATGGAACACGCATCCAAACTGGTAGAAGGAACAGCATACTTCATAACAACTTCACCAACTGCTAATTTTGCATCTTCATCAGCAAACAAAGGGCCTTTCATCTGGCTGCAAGCATTTCTGAAATTTAATATTTTTAAATACTTCAGGCTTACACAGCATATTTATTCCTGGTTCAAAGAGACTGCACTAATTGAAGACAAGATTGTAACACCTGTCCTGCGTAAGAATCTGCATCAAGTTTCTTTCAATCACCCTTTGAAGAAAAATAATGGATCACTTGCATTTTTCTTGAGGCAAGTAAGATCTAATCTAAGCACGCCACTGAAAGCTGTTCGCTTAAAGACACTTTTATTTATGGATTGTAGCTATGCTGATGAATCATCAGCCTTCATAGCCACTCCATCCACAAATCTGCTTTCACCTGATGTACAGAGTGTATGAAGATGGTAAATTAGTTTCCATCCATCTGAAAGGCTGTCACTTCCTTGACTAAAGGGAAAATGGACAGCTGGTGCCACTAAACTTCGCGCTACTGTGTTATCAGACAAAGTGGTAGTTCTCTGTACGATGCTCTGTTGCAGATCTTGCCTTTTTTTTTCGTTTTTAAATGTGAATTTTATGATGAATCAGCCCTCCCCTGAGGTTTTTTTTGTGATGAGTAAAGATAAAAGTGAGAGACACAAACTGGTCTGCGGCCACAACACTATGAAAAATCCATCAGTGGCAGGCATATTACTCATTCACCTTCTAATCCCACTATACTACAGCCTTGCAAACTCAAAACAATCCAAAACCCACTCAAAACCCGGCAATGCTTATTTTCAACGAGCAAGAAAGCTCACTGAAATCAAGCACTGTATTTAGAGGGTAAAGTTGTTTAGAGTACCATGTGTGCTTAAGAATATTCAAAAAACAAAAACGACTGGCACATTTTAGCTATCACGTGTGTTCTCTCACTTGTACTCTAATACTTTAAGAGTCTCCTCCTGACTGTTCACTGCTTGAGACTCTCTCTACATTGAACATGTTAAAACCAATTTAAAATAAACATTGGACTGGTAAATGTGAAGGCAATTCTGCCTTAAACTGTCCATAGCATAACAGTATTATGACAGAGCATGGCGGTAAAATAGGGCATAGCAACCTCAACATTTTCTATAGTTTTTCCAGAAGCCTACCTTCTTCCTCTTTACTTCCAAAAAAGCTTATCTCTAAACAAAAGAATAACTGAGTTACATTTGTTCACCTGATCCTGAAGACTGTAACAGGGAAAGAGAACCCCATGCTCAGAATACTTCTTAAACCACAGTCTGCTGCCTTTTCTTTTGTGCAAGTATGAAGTGAGGCTTTGTGTCGCTTTCTGCTGAATCATTTCCACTAAGGAGACGTTTTAAATTAGAAACCTACACTTCAGCTGAAGAGGCAGGCCTTAAGAATCAGAAAGGTGCCCTTTTTTGGTTTGCATCCTGAAAAGCAAACGATGCCATCCCACAGACTTCTCCCACTATTCATTTAAATGTTCTCATAAAACCGTACATGACTCCGGTCGCGGTAACGAAGCACTCAACTGCTTCCTCCCAGAGCTGAGGTACGTGACCAACAGTCCACAGCAGCAGCTTCAGAGCCTCCCATGTGAAGGATGTTCCACAGGGAAACAGACTTTACTATTAATATGCAGATAAGCCTCACATCACCACACATCATTTAGGAATTAACAAAACGAGAAGAGAGCCCCGTAATTATATACACTGAAGAATGTTTATCTACAGCTGGGTCTTACAAGATCTGGTGAGACACCCAACGTAGCTGCATTGAAGATAGTGGTGTTTTAGTAAGCTAACGGGTTTTCTGCACTATTTCTGATGTCTTTAACTAACTTAAGCAAACTAGAACCAACCGAAGCAATCAGAAAGTGTTGCAGTGCTCTGTTTCTGAAATGGCAGTGCTGCCCATATCAAAGTTCTCTGAAGATTCACATTGTGCTTGATCTGGCTTAAAAAAAACGTGCTGTACCAGAAACCGTACCCGTCATTCTTGCCCCTGCCTGCACACTGAGAAAGGAAAGAGCAGGCTCCTGTCTTCAGATACAAAATACGTGGCCCATGACATACCTCCAGTCTGAATTGATTTCTAAAAACCGAGACACTCCTGTTTGTGCTGCAGCCACATCAATGTGAACAGAGACATCTACATAAACAAAGAAAACACAACGCAATTTCAAAATTCTTCTGCGAAAACTCTCATTAACAAATTAACAAAACAGTAACAGAAAAGATGCAGGTAAACAGTGTGAAGAAGCAATATCCAGTACATGTAAAAAGATATTAGCAGAAAAAACCCTGAGATTTCAATTAGGTGAACATACCTCAAAAGCCCACTTTACATACCTGCTGTTGGAGGTACCAACTCATGCAACTTCTGAATTGCCACTCCTCCAGGGTAATTGAAATGTGAAACATATAAAGATGTTCCTGAATAAGCAGCGTTCACTAGAAGATGCGTGATAACAAAGAAAGATCCAAGTTTGTACAGCCAGGATTTCCTGTAGTTATTCAGGCTGTTGAGGGGGGGAGAAAATGAGTAAGAACAAACAGTTCTAGTCCCTTCATAATGGTCACTGACTATCGTGACAGAACTTTTATGAAAACTCCACTGCTAGATAGTAAAGATTAATGCCAACTTTGTTACAATGATGCACATGGAATGCATTTATTACCCATTTCTAAAAGACTAGCTTCTAGTGACATTTAAATTAGAATATCCTCATTAACAAAGCTAATACAAGCTCACCTGTAAAAGTTTAGTATTTCTGTGTTTAAAATACTTAGCTATGAATGTATTCTCCTCCAGAGAAGTTCAGACTTCAGCTTCAATTTGTCTGCTCAATATATCCAAGTTTAACTATTTAATACCAACTCCACGTTTCATGAGCCCCGTGTATTACACTCTCTCCTAAGGCAAGTTATGTTAACAACACAGGAGGATGCTGGAATGTGTCTTTTTCTCTCATTTCTAACAGCATATACAGTAAAACCGGGGCTCTATTCCTGACCCTGCCCCAGGGTCAAAAGTTTGCCAAATGGTCCTGTCAAGTCCTTTAACTTTTGTCTCCACCTCCCCCTTCAGTCAAACAGACACAGTGATAGAGACCTCCTTTCAAACCATATGAAGATCTCACGATGATCCAGACTCCAAGATGGAGACAAGTGCATAAAAATGGTACTAATAGTTTTTCTTTTCTTTTACATATTCAGAGTCATAACAATTAAACAAAGAAACAAAAAACACCACCATAATTTTGAACTTACATTCGTGAGCACGTTTTAGCAGCCACTATGTTGAAGACAGGGAAAGTGTATATGATAAAACGCAGCTCTTTGTGTGGGAGGAAGGAATACAAGAAAATGAAGCCCAGGGCTGGCAAAAGTAATATCCGAGTTCTCTTTTCTGCTACACCGAACGGTACGAACACGATGCTGCATCCCAAAGCACGAGGCAGGGCTGAATAGAAATACCACATGAAGGGGGAAGTCTTGGAGGTGAAAAGGAGAGTTAAGGATGCTTTCACTGCTGACTAGTAAATAATCTTTAGAGCTGTACACATGAATATTGCAGATAGGCGGTATGCTTTTTGTCTAGCACCTTCTTCCAAGCATTTGGTTTTCTGCTTCATCCTTCGAGAAATAAAAAGCAGCTGCCCGACTACATTCATGCCACCCAAACGTAAGCACAGCAAATGGGGCTCATGATGGGCAACTTGAAGAACAAAAGGGGAAGAAACGTGGCTCTACATTGGTAGAACACAGAGAAGCAAGAAGGAACAGCCCACAGAGGAAAGTTAAAATTTACAGAAAGATCTAAGAAACAGACATTGTCTCATAAGCCTCAGATAACAAAGTACTAAGTGAAAAATAGAGTTTAACACCGTAAATGGGACTCGGGAATAGGTGACATCAAGTCTTTGCTTTGGCTGATAGTGTTCAATACATCTTTTTCTCAGGATGTTTCAAAGGATACTCCCCAGTTGGAACTTTTGTTTAAAATTGTGTTATACCAGAGCACTTTCCCCTCGGGCCACACGAGTTGCCTCCAAAACAGAGAATCCACAACAACTGTCAGCACTGAAAGAATTGACGAAACACAAAGCCACGTCAATTAAAAACCAGGGAAAAAGCAAACTGGCACATCCAAATTACATACTTACCAATGAGATCAATATAAACTGGAACAGGCATAGTAAGCCTCACCCAAAGCCACAGAGAAGGTTGAATCTGTCTGTCTTGCAGTGGAAATGCAGGGGAGGGAGGCACTTCCTTACAGAAGTCTTAATAGAATCAAGGTAGATAGGAATCTGATTGAAAGCTGCCCCACTCCAACCCCAGCTGCGAAAAGCAGTGGTTTAATTAACATTTGGTTTAGAAGAATATTAAAGCATAAATATAATGCATGGTAAGAAACCCACGTTAACTTTGCATTGTACTAAATGGATTTTAATTGTAAACCTGGAAAGTTAAGAAAAACATTTTCTAGAGGTTTGCTGCTATTTATTAGGTGGGAAGGAAAAAAAAAAAGAGCGTGAGGGATGAAAGGCAAAAAGACAGCAAGTGCACCAAATCTGTCAGCCCCATCTCCTCCACTCAGCTCTGTGAAAATTGCTCTGGTGTTTAAGAAGCTTGCCCAGAGAGGGAATGGGAGTAGCCCTGACTCATTCCCATTGGACCTCCAAACTGTTACACTGCGAGGTGCCTCCAACTGCACACGGCATGAACTTTTACTGTTTCCATTGTCCATGCCATGGAAGGGACATCACACTACCAGGTGTCATCACCAGCATCTGACAGCATCCTGTTCAGTTACGTAGGCTGGCAGACAAGCTTAGAGTGCTGACGTGCATACACATGAGCCTTACGTGGATGGGCAGAGACAAGATTTTTCAACCTCTCTAGCATGGATGATCACTCACACTATTAAAATTGAAGTAAGAAATAAACAGAGAAGAAGTGTGACTCTTCCCCACAATCCTCTTGCTCAGTATCGTTGCCTGTCACACTGCTGTGTTTTATCCTGGGACTCAGCTTGTCGACATGGCAAGAGATGTTACAGCTGATAATGCAGCAGTAGCTGCAGCCAGGTACTAACTATACTAAAGTAAACTTGCACATCTAAGCCTTTTTAAGATCGGGACATTAAAAGGAAGGGGTCACAGTATCTTTCTTTTGCTCACCCATTTTCCCATGTGGAAATTTTCAAATAACTAACTAACCTTGTCATATTATTAGCAAATGGAATCAAACAAGGTGAAAAAAAAAAGCCCTAAGGGTCAGGTCACCAGAGAAATCGGAAGTCAACGGACTTCTGTTGAATTTAATATGCAGCATGTGTTTTTTCCAAGCCAACACTTACCCAAACAAGAAATTCCAGCAGGAACAGCATGGGAAAGCACCTTGAAAACGGAGATTCTTTTAGTTAATAACGTCACCAGGAGCATGAGGCCTAAGAATATGCAGAGCTCTGATCTGAAGACTATAATTGCCAAAGCTGAGAACCAAATGAATGGTCTTTGCTTTTGCTGTATCCAAAATGTCAATGCCAACAGCACTGTAAAAATGAAAAAAAAAAGCACGTGTCTGACACTGAACTACTCATTTTCTAAAGGGCAACACCCTTCTCAACGCTAGCATCTTGTTCCTCTAACTTCCCACAAATCCCCTCTTGGTCTTCCTACAATTTCTAGTCCAGAAATTCTTCCTCTGCTAGTGAAATGTAATTTCGAATAGCGCATTACTTTCTACTGTTGATGCTTTAGTAATTAGGAAAAGTATAACCACAGAAGGAACACTCAGGAACTCTTCCTGGACAGTGTATCTAATAGCTTTTTGGAAAACCAAAAAAAAAACCCCACAAAAGAAAGCAATAAATCAAACCCTGAGGGAGTACTAAAAGCCTTTCAAAGTAAGGCTCATAATTATTATTGCTCAGTATCTGCTGAAGAGTTATTCTCTTCAGCAGTTATTCTCTCCCATATTTGTGATAACACTACCCCATTTCAAAGACAAAAAAAAAAAAGTCTACAGAACTATAAATCCATTTGCATGGTTAGCTGGACACACACCATGCTCTCTACAGATGAAGTTGCCAGAGTTTAAATCACAGGACACGCTAAGCAAAATGTGTGAAATACTAATTGTGCAAAAACTATAGTGCAAAAACGTGTGAAATACTAACAGTGCAAAAGCAACTTGGATTTTTTTAATACCTGCAGAAATTACCTGAGCAGTTTACTACTACATAGTATTTATCTGACAATTCAACTGCTTTTTGGTTAAGTTTGTTTGGGTTTTTCCCCAGTTCTGTTCTACACAGGTTCTTACACCGACCTCATGATTTTATGAGCTGAACAACTTGCACTGAAGCGTTAAGTGACTCGGCTAATATCTGTCACATGCGGTTAATCTTCCCTCTCATCATCTACGGGGAAAAACTCTGTGTACAGTAAGGTTTCGACTTCAATTCCCCCTCCCCACCCCCCTTTATTTTAAGTGTATAAACTGCTACATTTGTATGTAACTCCAGAAGAGGAAGGTAGAGAGGTTGCGGTGGGAGTTTGTTCCAGTATCATGAGAAAGCCGTTTCCTGTGTAGACCTCATTCAAATATTTCATCTGAACTACAGGTGTACCTACAGCCTCCTCAATGGCTCTGTTTTAGGCACTGGGTATGTGAACTCAAACCCCTAATTAATCGAAGCTGCCTGACAAACTCCACCCATATGCAGATTCAATAGTCACTGTAGGCAGATATAGTTAAAAACCAAAAGAAAGAACTCACAACTGCTTAAGTCTTCCAGTCCTGTAATCACATAACTTAATCAAGCATATGTATTAATTTGGTCTGACCAAATACATTAATCAAGCATATGTATTAATTTGGTTTGACCACACATTTTCTGTGCTTTAACTACTGATGCATTTGAGAAGAACTTTTGTATTTTAAGATTATTCCTATGTGAACACTTACCGAAAGGAAGAGCGAACACATTGGGGAGGGTTCGTGTGCAGTAAAACATCAAGTGGAACTGAGTAACAGTGATGAGGCAGAAGACTGTTGATGTAGTTGCTCCAAACTGCTTCCTAACTTCTTTCTGCAGCTTCCATAACGTGTAAATCACACTGAGCCCCAAGCTTCCTCGGACTATCAGAAGAAAAAAGAGAAGTAGCATCAGACAGACCACTGAGAGACCATGTTACATAGTGCAATGAAGAATAATGCTGAAGATATCACAACATAACCCATTTCAAACTTAAAAAAAACCAAACAACAAAACTTCCCCATTAGTTTACCTGTTTTAATCCACCTTTAACTCACCTGATACTTTTGCACAAAGGTCAGTGCTCCCATGCCCAAGTTAAACAACATTTTCTGAAGTGTACACGGAAGGACCCATGGGAGCGTGTTCTCTGAAGACACTGACTTTTTGCAACACTGCCTGACATTTGTTAGCACAGACTTTCTCTGTGTTGTTAGTTACTTCAAAGAGGGGGTGGAATCACCATGCTGGCTCCAAGTACCCACAGTTTGCAAAATCCCTCATTAAAGAAAAGCGTATCACACTTTAATCACTGATCCAAACACTGAACGTTACAACAATACCACCCATTATTTCTGTAGTAAAAACATCGCTCTTCTGATGATTTAAAGTTCCCATACCTATCAGCTGGGAGTAAAACTTGGACATTCTTAGCACAGAAAGTACATATATAGCTGGGCTGGAAAGAGCAGCGATAAAAATTGGTCCAAGGAACGTTCTTGGGACAACTCCAGGAAATTCATGATGGTCATACTGCAAAGAGGAAAATCTAAGTGAGATAAGCAAATCAGAAACAAAGAAAAACTGGCAAAAATAACATTCACACTGCATTTATCCTACTCACGTAGCAGGGAACTGCAATCTTTAACAGTGTCCATCAAGAAGAGAACACCTTCTTTCCACTTTACCTTATCCAAGTCCAGTTGGTGGTACACCACATCATGGATGGCTTGTAGGTTAAAGCTCTCCTCCACTTTTGTAAAGGGACAGACCGTTAAGTGAACAAAGGCCACAACAATAATCAGCAGCAGCAGTGGGAATGATCGCCCACTCGAGCTCCTCTTCTGAGCCATCTTGGGTTCGAAATCGACATATATGCTATTATTATTGAAAAGAAAATGAAAATTAAATACATCAGCAACATGGCATGAAGTATACAAACAGAAAAAGAGAGATTCGTAACACAAGGAAAACATACCACAGTACTGTAAAAGTTTAAGTAATCCACCCAATTATTATTTTTTTTATACATGCAATGGATTGAGCGGATAGCCAAAAGCATACTCAGGCAGCACCTCCGGATTTATGCCATCTTCTGTAAATGGAAAGGGTTTACTTTTCACCTAAAAAACCCTCAAACAACATAGACCCTACTTAAGAAAGCATTTCCATTTTGCATTCCATGCTGCCACCTCTGCAGAGAGTACCACCTCAGTTAACCTCTGCGTGTTGCAGAGAGAAGAGAGAGCTTTGCAATTCACTCTCACTTTAATCTCATACCGGATTCACATGTGTTCTTCAGAACATACTCTCTCGTTTGTCTAGGACTCTGAAACAAGTGGGAGAGGAACCACGAGGATGAGAAATCTCTCAGAACAGAGCACTTTGATCTTCTGCATCTGCCAGCTTGCCCCTGGCTAGGTCTGGACTCGGCAAGCGGGCAAACCCCCTTCGGCACCCACCCCACGCGTCGTTATGGCGTGAGGTGGCCTGCGCCCCATCCCTCACACCACTACCCAGACACGAAGGCTGTCTCTCCTTACTGCTTGGTTTCACAACACCGTGCTCATGAGGCTATTTACAGCTTATTTTGTCCCGGTGATGATGAAATCATGTATCCAGGTGATGGCAGAGCAAATAAAGCATAGGTATTGTCATGGGTAAACATGAGTTTGTATTTTCTCTTTTCAGGTTATAAATCAGTTAAAAATAAATAATAATTTCTATGATCATTTCCTACGACCAAAAACCACGGTACTCTATTTCATGTTCTTTTAATTTAAGCTTCACAGTTTTTGTAGGTATTCAACTTAATAATAATAAAAAAACCCCCAACATTCTGGTCATTGTTATTCTCATTCTGTTCGCCCAGAAACAGAACTTTAAAAATGCTGCCTTTAAAGCATAACTAGTATTCTAGCTAGAGATGTTTTCTCCCTCCTTTTGGCCCAAGTATGTCCATGAAACAGATGTAAAGTAGTTAGCAGATTTGTTAGGATTGCCTGGCAACTGCCGCCCAGAGTTACCTTTTCCTGAATTGGTATTTGTCCTCCTCATTAGTAAAAGTAAATAAAGACTGAGCCAACGTTCCTTATCGTCACAGTTAACACCAATAAACACCAAAATTTGTGTACCTCTGTTAATTGCATGTACATGCATATTATTTTATGTACCTCACTGATTGCATCTCTGCATCAATCACGAGCGATGCTGTTAGACTGCAACCAAAGCTCTAACTCTGGGCTCAGAGACAAGAGCTTTGCGGTAGGCCCTTACAATTTTTTTGGCTTATTTCGAGATGCTAAGAGCCAAAATAAACACAACGTCCCAGAAAGCGCAAAGAAGTCTCTTTAACCTGTGCTTAGTACCACTCCTTCAAGAGAGCGGATAAAAACGGATCATGCTATGACAGGAACCTTTCCCCACAGCAGCAGTACTGAACCACCATGCCATCAAGTGTGGTTCAGGAAGCATTTGGCAGGGATGAAGCCTCTGCACAGGGCAATTTATCTGGTATAAATTCACAGTCACGAAGCCCACTTGCTGAATTCTTTCAATAAATTACAGAATCACAGAATCGTAGGGGTTGGAAGGGACCTCCAGAGCTCATCGGGTCCAACCCCCCTGCCAAAGCAGGCTCCCTAGCTCATATTGCACAGACAGGCGTCCAGATGGGTCTTGAATATCTCCAGAGAAGGAGACTCCACCACCTCCCTGGGCAGCCTGTCCCAGGGCTCTGTCACCCTCACTGAAAAAGTTCTTCCGCATGTTGGTGCTGAGCTTCCTGTGCTTCATATGGAACTTCCTATGCTCCAAAATACAGAGACATCTCACCTTTCTGGACAAACTTCCCTGAGAGAAAAACAGACACTGAACGACCAACCTACCGCCACTGCGTACAGCGGTACGGGCATCTGGGCACCGTGTGTGCCACGCAGAGCAGCACATAATACGCCAGCCCCACTGGCATTCCTCCTTCCCAACTCACACCTTCAAGTATTGTAGGAGCAAACAAATCCTTCTGAAAGAACCCAAGTGCCAGGAAGCCCTATTTTTTCCCTTCTTAACTACATCAGTTGGGTAATAAGATGATACTTTCATCAACATTACATTCACGATACTCTGACTGCTCTTAACACACACTGCTCCTGCCATCTTTAGCTGATCACCACATAATAATCAATCCCCAACTTCCTAAACCATCAGAATGACAGTGAAGTTACACATCACATAGTTTATCACGAGGCTTTTTCTTTTTTTTAAATCTTGTTGACGCCAATCCTCTCGCATGCCTGAAGAAAGCAAGCTTGCCAACATAGATTTTGAAGATAATTTTATGTGCTATACACACTGAAATTCCCTGAAGGGAGACACTCTAGAAGAAAAAAAAAAACAACAACCCACAAAACAAAGCACAAAGACAACACTTAGGTTGCAGAGATAAAGCCTAATAAATTTAGTGGTCTTGTCAAGACTTGAGATAATGGGCTCTCCTGAAAAAATGATGCTGACAAAGCTCAGAATTCAAGTGGGATTTATCAAGACAGGTAAGCATTTGATGTTTAAAATAAGTTTGCTATATAAAGGCAAAATACCTGCAGCTTTCATTTTTAAATTCCAAAAACACAGAAACAGATTTTCACTTAATAAAAATCTTTAATAACGAAGGTTAGAGGAATGCGGCAAGCAAATACAAGTAGTTTTATCCGTCACTAACACTCCAATGACTTTAGAAGAATCTGCCTCAGACCCGTGCAACAGATCCAAGCTTACTTCCCCCCCTCACCCCAGAATGTCTGCATCAAAACTGAACGATACAAGGGTGGAGATTTTTGACACAAGGAGTTCACCCTTCCTGGGTTAACCTGGGTGAAAATAAAGTGGGTTTTCTTCACATTAGAGTAAGGCCAAAATGCTTTTACCTGAAAATTTAATTCTTTTTCTATACTTTTTTTTTTCCTGTGCCAGTTCCAAGATTCCTTTCCACTGACAAAAAAAAAAAAAGATCTATGACGTCGGGCTCCTGTTTTTCAGGCACCGTTCAGTGTAAGCACATCAGGGCCTGGCAAGCAAACCGTACGCTGAATCTGCCTTACAGAGACCGCGGCTCACTGCTCTCCACAGGCTCTGCACAGAAACAAGCAGGCAGAGCCGCACCAAGGGCATCCCACCGCACGGCCCCTCCCTCTTTGCCTTGATCTAGATTTGGTAAAACCTATGTCATATTATCTTCAATTTTTATTCTTCTTCTCCCCTTCGACCCCCCCCCTTCCCCCCGCTTTAGTAGCTCTTCCAGCTTTGCTCTAACAGAGGTAGGATTTAAGCCTGGCACTTGCCAGGATGGCTTCTTCTTCTTTCTCTAAGAAGGAAGGCGGCAGCTGCTATCCCTATGCGCCCGTCCCCGTGAGCCTGGGGACTGGCTACAGCAAAAATAAACAGAAATGAAGACAGGGAAGAGAAAGTCGAGGCAGGAGACGCGGCCCGGGGCACCGCCAGCTATGAAGGAGCTACGAAGCTGTGAGGAAAAGCCCCCTCTTCGGACTGGGGAAGGAACGCTGAGCGTACACTCGCCCGAAACGAAGCAGACCCCAGAAGCACAAACACCCCCACCGCCCGCCCCGGTACCGAGCGGGCCGCCCGCCCCAAGGCGTGTGCCCGGCCCCCTCTAGCGGCCGGCCCCGCACCCCAAGCGCCAGCGGCCGTTCCCCTCGGCCCGGGCCGCCCAGGCACCCCACGGCTGAGGCAAACAGGCGGGCAACGAGCGCGTCCGAGCTCTGAGGCGAAGCCCGCCGTTAGCTCGCGCGTCACAGCGGGCACCCTCGGGGCGGGTATGAAGTTGCTGCCCTTCAGGTCGCTCCTACGGAGCCCGGGGAGGGGGGGCTCAACGTGAGCGCACAGCATCGCCCGCGCCGTCTGAAGCCACCGGCACCACCGCACGGGCGCCCCGCGGCAGAGGCACACCCGCCCGCTCGCTCGCTGGCAGACTGAGCAGGCAGCTGCTCTCCCTTGGCCCACTCTCTCCCGCCGCGCCGCAGCTGCCGCGCCCGGCAGGCAAAGGGTCGGGGAGAAAAGGGGAGCGCCCTGCCGCGCGGCTGTAGCCACAGCCCAGCGCCTCAGCGCGGGACAGAGCTCCCGGGGACGCCCTCCGGGCTGCGGTGGACGAGCGGGCAGGTCGCCGGCAGCCTCCCCTCTCCCACGCACACACATTCACACGCCCGTCAGCTCCNGCAGGAGGAGGGCGGCGGAGAGAGCCCTGTGGCCACGTGACTACTTCTCCTTCCCGCCATGTTAGGTGAGGGCAGAGCACGCCCCCGGCAGCCCCAGGGCTCCGAGGCGGTTGCCAAATACAAATGGCGGATGGAGCTGAAGCCCATATGGGGGTTCCTGCTTGCCCGCTCTCACGATGGCGACAGCGGCGCACGACGCCGAAGTGCGGTACTTCCCCTTGACAGCGCTTTACCACGCCCCCCTCGCTCATCATTCTGCGCACGCGGGGGGCTCCAATTGGTCCGGAGCGTGGCGGGCGCTGGTTGGACCACGTCCCTCCGCTCCTCTGCCTCCGCCAACGAGCGCCCGCGGCTGGAGCGTGCGTGTGGCTGACGCGGAAATCTGAATGGAGCTCGCGGGCCGGTTGCTACGGGGCCTGGGGCGGAGCGAGCGCGTAGCGCGCGGCCGGCGCTGCCGTCGCTGAGGCGGGCTCGGTGCCGCGGTTGGGGCGGCCCCGCTCCGTTTTCCCGGGGCTCCCCGCGCCCTCGCCATGGGGTCTGGCTCCGCGCCTCGCCCGGTCCGACCGCTGCTGGCCGTAGCGCTCTGCGCTGCCCTGCTGATGCTGCCGCCGGCCCTGGGCGCTGGCGAGCGGCGGCGCCTGGCGTGCTCCACCTGTCGGGGCATCGTGGACAGGTTCAACCAGGTGGGCGGCGGGGCTGTGGGGCCGGGCGGGCTCTCTGCGAGGCAGGGGCCGGTGGGCGGGTGCTCCCCGGCGGGGAACTTGGCGGCGGGGAACCTGGGGAGAGGTGCCGCCGGGCAGCCTGAGGTGCGGTGGCAGCGGCCCAGGCCGCTCCGCGTCTGCCACTGTGAGGAGCAGCCCTCGGGGCCGGTCAGCGCCTGCGGGTGCGGTAGGATACCGGGCCCGCCGGAAAGCCGGCGGCAGCGCCCGGCGTGGTGCGGGACTGCTGCCACCTGCGCTACCCGGCTCTCCGGCCCGCTGCTCCTCAAGCCCCTCGGCCAAACTCCGGGAGCGCTCCCGCCGCTGTGCCTTGCCGGCTGCGTCCTGTCAAGCTGATGCACGGCATCAGTTTGCTCCCGGTTTGGCTTTGGTAGCAGCCCTAGTCCTTCGGTCGGCGGGTTGCAGAGCTCCTCGGGCTTTGGTGCTGAAGCTGTTCTAGTGCGTGAGTGCCAGGAGAGCGGCCGTGCTGCTCGCGGGGCGCCCGGCTTCACGGGGAGCGCTGGTGGGAAGCATCGTCCTCCCAGATTCCCTGTCTCTTGCCACCTGCAGCCGCCCTACGTGGTGGCACAGTCCAACCTTCAGCGTAGGCAGCAAGGGGCTGTCTCAGCTTGTGGCACATGCTTGACGCTCTCTGTTCGTGCATTCAGTGCCGTAGGCTGGGCAGATGGCTAACTGCAGAGACTTCTTGGCAGGGTATGGTTTGGTAGGCACTGGCTCTGGATCAGGGAAGTTGTGATGGTCACAATGATTACCCTGTTGTACGATTATGCGTTTAAATTGCAACGCGGTGAAGACTGTCAGAACTGAATGACCTAGAAGTCCTCTTCAACTGATGAATAAAGTTCCTGAGAACTTAAGGAAGGGTATAAAGTTTCATACATGTATGCTCTTCAACATAAACGAAGATTATGCATCATGAAAACTGAGCCATGTTATGCTATAACCTACACTTTCTCAATTTTCATGTTGTCACTGGCTGTTCCTTTCACTTAGCGATCTGATCAGCAGCTTCACAGCTTTCCTGATGTTTCCACATGGCATTTTTCATAGTTTTTGTAGAAGCATTTACTATTGCCCTTTATTTTTGTTAGAAGCAAACCCTATGTAACCTCCTTCCCTTTTGTATTTCTCATTTGTAGGGATTAGCAGATACAGCTAAAAAGAACTTTGGTGGTGGAAACACTGCTTGGGAAGAAAAGACACTGTCCAAGTATGAGTCCAGGTAAGCTGTCTCGGTACTTCTCATTCAGTTACGTTTCACATTTGCTGCATATAAATAACTTTGCCATACTGCTGTTTGTCTGGAACTTAAACATTGAATGTTGCAGCAGCTAAAGTTCCAACCCTTCTTATTGACTAAAACATAACACATGCCAAGTAAAGATTACAGTGAAGACTGAAATCACTTATTAATGCCTTTGGTTTGCTTCTGAAAACAGGAATCATTTGTCATAGTAATTTTTGAGTATTTACCCAGCAAAGTCTTCAAGTAATGATTTTAAATGATGTTCAATAGTTAATTGATAATCATGAAAAGTGGGGAGTAGTGTTGTTTTAGAACAGTGTCATCACTACTTTGGTGCCAAATAGACAACTAGAAGAGGTGCAGATTACTGTTCCCTCTTGTATATATGTATGATTATTGGTGTCATTCTTCTGATTTTCAAATTCACTTTTTTAGCTTAGTTACAGGGAGATTTCTGAACCACAGTTACTGTGATCTTCATGTAGTTGTATCACATATTAACAATATGTGAAATTTGTTGAGCTTAAGAGAAAAACACTGCACTTCAGGTTTGCTGGGAAGGTAAAAATTATCAAACTTGTCATCTGCAGACATCATAAATGCAGCCAAGCCAAAGTGGTTCTTGTGATCTTCCTGCTGATTTATTATTTTTTTCTTCCTGGTGAAATAATGTTCATTAGTTCTTTATTCTGATACTTGCTTTGTTTTGGAACTGATTGAGAATATGCCATAAACAAAGTATTGGAGGCTGAGGTCTAGCTTCTCTGCCACATCTCCAGTGGCGTCAAAAGTTTAAACTTATGATTTTCCTTGTCTGCTTGTAGTGAAATTCGTCTTGTGGAGATCATAGAGAATCTCTGTGACAGTAGTAACTTTGAATGCAACAACATGGTAGAAGAGCATGAAGAACATATAGAGAAATGGTGGTTCAAATTGTAAGTATCAATTTTTTTTGTGGACATCTGTGTGTGGATAACTTATCCAAGAGAATGAGCTACTAATGTTAAATCCTGTGCTTGAACAGTAGTGGTATGGTTAATCACAGATGCACAGAATCACAGGGGTTGAAAGGGACCTTCAGAGATCATTGGGTCCAGCCCCCCTACCAAAGCAGGCTCCCTAGGACAGGTCGCACAGGGAGGCATCCAGATGGATCTTGAATATCTCCAGAGAAGGCGACTCCACCACCCCCCTGGACAGCCTGTCCCAGGGCTCTGTCACCCTCACTGTGTAAAAGTTCTTCCCCATATTGGTGCGGAATGTCCTATGCTCCAACCTGAGGCCGTTGCCCCTTGTCCTGTCTCCACAGACAACTGAAAAGAGACTGGCCGTTTCCCCTTGTCCCACACTTAAGATATTTATAAACATTAATAAGATCCCCTCTCAGTCTTCTTTTCTCAAGGCTGAACAGCCCCAGCTCACTCAGCCTTTCCTCATAGGGGAGATGCTCCAGTCCTTTAATCATCTTCGTAGCCCTCCACTGGACTCTCTCCAGGAGATCTGGTTTTTTTAATGCTTCACTGTCCTTCAGAAACTGCCAGCTAGGTTCTGGATGATTTTTTAATAGTGTGTGCTGCTCTACCATGGGGCTTTTTAAAATTTTTTTTCAATTTTGGAAGTGCTGCATTGAAACATCCAGTAGTAGGATTTTGAAAGGATCAGCATGACATTAAGACCTGTGAAGTGTTCAGAACTGTAATAGTCCTTGTGCTTGCTTGCAAATTAATATTTAGCAATTTAATTGTTAACTGGGGGTGTATGGTAGTGCTAGAGTAGCATGTAACTACTTATTTAAAAAAAAAAGTTAAAAAATAATTCTTGAGTCATGCCAAAAAAAAAAAGAGGAATTTTAATGGGCATCTTATCAGGTTGGGGATAATTTGAGGAAATGTTAGTATCTATCCTGGGTTGCCTCTTGCATAGTTGACATTAAGGCGCAATAGTTACCTTTGAGAAGAAGATAAAAATACGACTGTATAAACTATGTATGTATAAAATCAGGTGGTTTTTTTTTAAAATGGTGTGTACATGAGTGTATGAAAATGTTCTTCGTGGTTTCACAGTTTTCAGAAATCTAAACAATTTGAATCCTTTAGAGAATTGTAGTTTGAAAGGTAAATTAATCTCAAGTTGGAGGGCTTCTAGAAATTGGTTTCTGAAATAAGATCACCTTCAGGAAAAGGTTTGTAAGCTGATACATGTAGTAGATTTCCCTACTGCGTTGTACAGGTTCAGTTGTGCAAGTTGGTTTTTAAAGAATCTTTGTTCTTCTTATTGATAATTGAATGTCTTTCATATACAGAAAGAAGAAGTATCCTGATTTGTTTAAGTGGTTTTGCATAGAAACAATAGAAGTTTGCTGCCCTTCTGGAACTTATGGACCAGATTGTCTTGGTAATTTTTCTTTTGAAAAGTACAGTAGCAGATATGTTCTTTTTACCTGTTTGTTTCAGTCTTTCATAACCTGGACAAATACATGAAGTATGGTATTTTGCATGAGACAGCAGCTGCTGTGTATTGTGTGCCTGCCTGCTGCCTGATAGTTAGGTAGCTGCTTTGTGAGCAGCCTGCCTGAAGATAAAACTTCACAGAATGGTTTGAGCTGGAAGGGACCTTAAAGATCACCTGGTTCTAACCCCCCTGTCATGGGTAGTGGCACGCTCACCTAGACTAGGTTGCCCAAAGCCCCATCCAGCCTGGCCTTGAACACTGCCAGGGAGGGGGCAGCCACAGCATTCTGTGCCAGTGCCTCACCACTCTCACAGAGAAGAATTTCTTCCTAATGTGTAGTCTAAATCTATCATCTTGTAGCTAAAAGCTATTACCCATCATCCTAGTGCTACATGCCCTTGTGAACAGTCCCTCTCCATTTTTCTTGGTGATCCCCTTTAGGTACTGGAAGGCTGCAATAAGGTCTCCTTGGAGCCTTCTCTTCTTCCGGCTGAACAGCCCCAACTCTCAGCCTGTCATAGGCATGAAGTCATGTACAAAGCTATCAAGGGTACTTATATGCAGAATCCATCTTACCTTGCTCACATCCACACCTGACCCAGGCTTAAAGGCTGTCTGTGTTTTCAGGTCTTTTTAGGTGGCCACTTAGAAGCCATGTAGACAGAAGGCCTTGACCAGTTTCAAGAGTAAAACAACCAAAGTGCTTCTGGGGATTAAATGAAGAAATTGACAGCTGAATGTTAGTTAAGAAAGGCAGTGAGAGAAACTGGATAACAATACATGGGAAACAATTAGGTGAAAATAAGGTCTTTGATACAAAAGTGATAGAGGAGGTATTTTGACAACAGGAGTTGTTATATTTTATAAATCTTAAAACCTTGCACCTTTTTTAGAAATAAGTTTTGGCTTCTTACATTGTTAAAAATCAAGTGCCCATTCCCAATATTGAGCTAAATGATTGCTAGTAAAGTTTTTCCAACTGCAGTATAAGCATAGTCAGAAGTCCAGAATAACTAAAGATTCCAACTTGAGACAGGAAGCTCGGAAAATAGATACAATTCTGAGCCCAGGGTCTTCACCCAAATTTAAATTTGTCACTTTATTTTCCTGGAGATACTTTTGAGTTCCTCTTGTATTTGAATATAGTACTAAGAATTCCTTGTTACAAGCCTTATGCTTGCTGTCAAGGGGAAAAAATGAAAATTATAACCTGGTTTAGCGTGGCTCTTTTTTTTTTTTTTTAACCTTTTTTACATTTTACTGTGTAGAGGGACTTCAGGTGCTTGTGGCTATGAATAGGAAGTTATTTCTCTTAACGTCTGATTTAAAAGGTTTTTGATCCTTTTTAGCTTGTCGGGGTGGATCAGAAAGACCCTGCCATGGAAATGGCCACTGTGATGGGGATGGTACCCGAGGTGGAGATGGCTCATGCAGCTGCAACAAGGAGTATACAGGAGATTTTTGTTTGGACTGTTCTAATGGCTACTTCAGTACCTTGAGAAATCAGACCCATTCTGTTTGTACAGGTAACAAAGTCTTTAACACATGCGTAGATCTTTGTCTTCCTTCATTTTTTGTCAACAACACTAGAAAAAATTTAAACTGACACTCCTTTAAGTGGTACAGGTGACTAATATCCAGGTTTGGCTTCCAGACTTTTTTTGTGTTTTGTTTTTGTTTGCTTTTTGGTTTTTGTTGTTTGGTTATTGGGGTGGTTTTTTTCCTTTTTTTGTGGGTTTTTTTGTTTGGTTTTGTTTTTTGTAGGATAGAGCTTAATTTTTGTAAATGATATATCCATAAAATCAAAATTTAATCTTTTGAAGGGGAGGGTCAAGCTACTAAAACATAATAGCTTCCAGTGAATCCTAAATAAGGTTTTCTCTGATAGTTTGTGTTTTGGAATCTCTCAACAAAGCTCATATTGTAGTTTTCTCTTATTTCAGCCTGCCACACTGCCTGTAAAACTTGTACTGGTTCAAGTAACAAGGATTGCCAGGACTGTAAAGAAGGCTGGATTAAAAATGAAGAAGCAGCTTGTGTGGGTGAGTAGGTGCTTGGTAGATTTCAAACAGGTTTTGTAGCCCTGTTGGGTAGTGAGATTAGATGACTTCACATTGAGTTTTATTCTATTTTGTGAAAGTTTTCTGTCAGTTTAGATTTCTACAGTTTGTAGTATCTCTCTGTCTGACTTGTTCCATGTTGCAGGAAAGCAGTATTTCCTCCCTCCTGATCGCCTGGCGATTCTAGTTGACTTTATCAAACTGTTTGCTGTGTATCTTTCCAGTTTAATGGAATACAGATAGCAGCAAAGGGGGTGTTCCTTTTTAAAATATATTTTTTGTGTTTATTTGAATGCTGAACAGTGCCCTGCTCTTGATTTAAACTATTTGTCAACTACTGGAAGATCCCTGTCAGCTTATCTACATATTTTGTAGTAATTGCATAATTGTCTTCACATTACCATTGGTTTATAAATAATCATCCCTCAAGAGTTCAAACATTTCCCTAAAAGCCAAGCATACTAACTTTTCCTGTTACTAGAGACAAATACCAAGAGACATCAAAGTCTCAGTGCTTCCATTAATGTCTTACATGTTTCTAGCTTAGCATTTCTCTTGGTTTATGAGGTGATACATATGAAATGCTTAAGGAAAAAACCTGAATACTCAAAATACTCCCAGTGCAGGAATGCACTAGGGAGAGAGTAACACGTTCTATTTAACTGGTTGGATTTGATCAGTTAGAGACTCTTAACACAGTGTCTGGAAACAGTATCTTAGAAATTGTGTGAACACTGCTTCTTGTAAAAGTGCTAGTGAGAACTAGAAGTTGAATTACAACTCCAGAGATACCTGCTTAGGCAATTGTTGAACACTCCAAAACTGTTTTCAAGATGTTCCAGTGTTGTCTTCTTTACAACTGTGTTTTTCCAAATAGTCATTGCAACTGATCAAGTATAAATTGAGTAATCAGTGGGAATGATGTCTGCAGCAGCAGGATGTGATAGATATCAAGGGAACTGAAATAGCCTTTCACTATCCAAATTTTTTAGTTCTGAGTGCTGTTGTGCCCTTGGAAATGACAAGACTAGCATGTTTTAACTTCCCAGGGAGAACTGTTTTTCAGCTTGACTGACTAACCATAACCTAGTTTTCTACACCAAGCAAATTGCAGAAAGCCAAGTGAGTGTGCATATGTGTTGTTTCAATACTTAATTACCAAGCTATGGAGCATTTTATAGGAGTAGAAAAATTAATAGTATTCCAGAAGAGTAGTCTGTCTGTTTATTTGTTATGCTATTTGCATAAAAAGCATAAATGCATGCAAAACACTGGCTTGAAAATTACAAGGATGGCAGGTATTCTGGAGATTTTATTTATTTTGAGCTCTTCAATTTCTGATATGTCTGCTGTTGTCATCACAAAACATCTTCTGAGGATCAGGTTTGATTTGTTAATGTAAGTTTAAGCTGAACAAAACAGTGTATGTTACCACGGTACTTGTACGTCTAACACGTTGCAGATCTGATCCTGACCTCATAGTTAAAGATTGCTCTTAGTGCAGGCAGCTTAAGTTTATAGCTTCTGTGGACCAGTTCTTAAAAGATCTCAAAGCATAGCATTTAAGTATTAATCTGACTGCTTAATCATGGCTGCTATTTTAGGTAACTTGTCACTTCTTATCTTTCAGATGTAGATGAGTGTGCCACTTCCCCTTGTAAAGATCACCAGTATTGTTTGAACACGGATGGATCTTTCTCATGCAAAGGTTTTTTTTTTTTTTAAATCTGCTGTTGTACTTACTGTCTAAAATCCTAATGCTGGAAAAGGAGTGATACCAGGCGTTTAGTACAGTGTGGTCTGTTGCTGACTGCATGTGGGGAGAATGAAGCTTTAGACCTACTCTGTGAGGGGGGAAAAAAAAAGGTTCTTGGTTATTCTTTTTTTCCTGCTCTTCTGAGACCCCAGTTGGAGTACTGCATTCGGCTCTGAGGTCCTCAGTGTAAGAAAGACATGGATCTGCTCTAGTGGATCCAGAGGAGCCAAAGGATTGAAGATGATCAGAGGGCTGGAGCACCTCTCCTGTGAAAGCAGGCCAAGAGAGTTGTGGTTGTTCAGCCTGAAGAAGAGGAGGCTCTGGGGAAACCAGTACCTGAAGGGGCCTACAGGAAAGATGGAGAGGAACTGTTTATCAGGGAGTGTGGTAATAAGACAAGGGGTAACAGTTTTAAACTGAAGGAGAGAAGATTTAAGTTAGATATTAGGAAGAATTTTTTTGCTTTGAAGGTGGTGGGGCCCTGGCATAGGTTGCCTGGAGAAGCTGTGGCTGCCCTCTCCCTGGCAGTGTTCAAGGCCAGGTTGGATGGGGCTTTCGGCAATCTGATGTAGTGGAGGGTGTCCCTGCCCTTGGCAGGGGGGTTGGAACTAGATGGGCTTAGAGGTCCCTTTTAACCCAAACCAGTCTGTGATTTCTTGTGTGGGTAAGCTGAGTAATTTGAAGGGATGGTACTTTAAATGTGATATACAAATGTGTTTAAAATGTTTTGTCTTTAGCATGTGATGCCAGCTGTGTAGGTTGCACAGGGGAAGGTTCTGACAAGTGTGAAACCTGCGCATCTGGATACGTGAAGGAAGACGAGAAGTGCACAGGTCGGTGGCTGTAGCAGGACGCCCGTTGGCTCGCTCTCGCTTAGCCTCACTGAGGGGCTGTTACCTACGTTCGCTGCGGTTTTCAAGACCACCAGAATGAACCTAGTCATTCCAGTACTCCCTGCAAAGGCTTTCTTTATAACTTCTCTTATATTATTGAGCTAATAATGCATGAGAGAGCTTACAGCTGCAACACTCCTGCAAAAGAAATGAAGTATTTTATAGTGGATTCAGGAAACAAATACACAAGTACTTTGTCAGTTACCTACGGCTTAATTAGAAATGTGCACTTGTATTTATTTTGTAACAGAAAGGCAGGAACACTGTGCGAGTTCTTTTGTCATTCTGTTAATCTGTAAATTACTGTCAGGTGCACTTGGACATTAGGAGTTAATTTCAACATGTGAAATGACAGTAAGACTGAAATTAAGAGTTTCTCTGTGGGAAGGTAGATGTGGTCTTAAGTAGCTGTTGGCTGTGATGATGTAGCATTTTCAGGCTCCTTTCCCTTTAGTTGTACTTTGATGGCATCAATAGAAAATCACTATGGGAAAGCTTTAGTAGGCTAAGGCAAGTGCTGTTGTTTAATTAATTTCCCCATGTAGAGGCTTGCGAAATGTAAAAAACCCTAATCCAAAACAGTAGTATTTGAATACATTTGAAATACGTTCTAAATTGTGAAGAACTGTAACAGAAGTTGTGTTTTTTTTAATATGCTTAATAGAATTTTGTTTATATAACAGAGCACAGGTTTTATAACATAATAACAGCAGTGGACTCTCTTTTCCTATCCTATCTCTAGATATAGATGAATGTAACCTTCCTGAAAAGGTCTGCGTGAAAGAAAATCAAGACTGTGTTAATACTTCAGGTAGCTACAAGTGTGTATGTTCAGAAGGGTTTGAAGATAAGGATGGGACATGTGTTCAAACTGTAAAAACAGGCAAGTGGCTTTCAGTGACTTTTTTTTTTTAAAATATGCTGTATCAACAACTTGGAGGTGTATTTCTATCTAAGGGTCTAGTTGCTTGTAGACTCTGCCATGTAATTTCTTATCTTCCTACAGCTGTGGTCTGTGGCAAGTATTTTGTGCTGTAGGCCACATTGTGGCAGGTGTGGTTTATTCCTTAAAAATGTGACTTTTTTTATTATTTTTTTTTTTAATGTCCTGTTCCTGCATTGGTTTTTCTGCTGTGTTGGGATTAGGTGTGGGGTGGTTGGTTTATTTTGCACTTAACTCAAGGCTGTGTTGCTGTGTCCGGCTTCTTTACATCAAGTGAACTAGAAAATTACTGCTGACATAAAAAATGAAGTCTTCCTCTGTGATCACAAAAGTGCCAGAGCTAGTATGAAGGTGAATATGGAGAACCTTAAGAATAAGGTTCAGTAGTAGGGAACGTTAGCTTGACTTAAGCTGTACCTTCAGTCAAGAAATTCAAGTGTAAAATACGCTAGGATATATGACACGTTATGGACAGAATTCTGTTTGTTAGTGTTTTATTACTCTGTCTAGGCTTTTTTTAACAATTCCAAAGTGAAAGACAGGATTATTTTGCAATAAAGGTTGTAGGAAAATAGATGAGACACTGTTTCATACCTTTTCTTTCTACATCTTAATTGGTCTTTTGTTGTTCTCCCCTTGCCCAAGCCTGCTTTTTCATCATGTACTAAAGTTTCTAAAGTTCTGTGTAATAATTTGTTTTTTCAAATACCAGAATTTCTCCTGACATGGAAAGGAGAAAGTTAACTGAGAATAGCTGAAAATAAAAAGAATGGAAATTGCTGTACTGGTTTTTTTCTTCCACTAGCAATATCATACCAATTTATTTGCAATGTATTGTGTGCATTTAGTAAAAAAACCCAAAAAAATTATAAACTTAGACTAGGAGGCTGGTGCAAGTAGCTCTTCTATATGGCTTTATTGCTTCTCTGGTCTTGATAAATACGTTGATTTGGGCTTCTTAAAAAAAATACTAATGTGCAATTATGTGGTACAATTAATAATACATTTATATTCTAATTATGATGTTTAATTTCACAGGGGAGGAAGTACAGAGTAAAACAACTGAGCCTTCACCTATTGGACATGACGACTTATGATCTGCATTCAGAACCGAAAGACATTCCTATTGAAAGTTTTAAATTATTGGACTAAGCCTCTGCTAGCTGACATACTGTGGAAATGGTATTAAATATGCAGGTTGCCATTAAGGTGTTTTTTTAAATGGTGATAAACTTCTTTTCAAGCTGCATTTCTTTATTCTTAAATACCACTTTTTTATAATTCTTCAAGAACAGCGCTCTAGATGGGTTAGTATAAAGTCTGAATTAACACAATATTGTACCCAACAAGTGTAAATGATTTGCAAGTTTCTCATCCTAGTGCCTACTGAAAACTGTCATCATTTGGAAGGACTTAGTTGCACTTCATAATTCAAGAAAAATTTCGACTGAAGTTTCATGATTCTTGACTTGAGGACTATTTCTGTAACTGAAATACAGCTTTTAGAAACTGTCAAAGGGAATCTCTTTGGAAGGGAAGCACTGTTCCCTTAAAATAGAATGCCTAATACTGCATTCAATAAAAGTCTATTTTGTTGGAATGTGCCTTAAACATTTTTAAGATATCAATACCTTGCTGTGTTATGTCTATATTTCATATAGAAAAACCCCCAACCAAACAGCATTAAAACCAACAAGAACCCCCATAAAACCAAAACCCCAGAACCTTATGAGTACTGTATTTCAGTTCACTAAATTCCAGCACTTGGTTGGGCTGCAATGTATATATAAAAAACCCACACACAATAACACAAAAAAAAGATAAAAAACTCCCATGTGTTTTCCTCTAAAGGGAGAATTATGTCAAACAACTTACAAAGTCTTTCTTCCAGATACTTGCATTAGTTATGTAAACTAGTTCATACAGTGATGAAAAGTAAGTTTGGTGAACACCTGCACACAGTGGCTCAAAGTTGTCATACCAGTGCTCTCTAGACCTGAATATGTGACTTCCACGAGTCTGTTTCTGCATATAATAGCAAGCATACTGCATTCAGTTTATCTTGGTGTCTTTTGCACCATTTCATAGAGAAGGCTAATGAGCGTGGCGTAGGGACAAATGCAGGAAGTTGTGTCTAAGGATAAAGGTGAGTGTAAGAGAGAAAATTGGCATACTCTGCAGGAACATCACAGCTGTAGCTAAGCTAAGGCCTAGCCAGGTACAGTATTAAAGTTCAGATGGCAGTGAGTAAAGTTCAGAGTGCGCTGTGGTAGATAGAGGGATTACAGACTACAGCTAAAAAGAGTGTACTTTAGGTTTGGCTGTGAGGAAGTTTTATAAACAGTACCCCCAGGCAAGTGAAAACAAGAAGGGTGTGAACAGGATTGACGTGTGGAACAGTGCAGATGACTTTTGAAGATTTCTTTGGTCAGACTCAGTCACAGTTCTGTCTGTGAGCAGTGCTTTGGGGATTTATACGTGCAATAGATACCTGTGAGTATGGTACAAAAAAAGGATTCTGTTGGATTCTTATGTCAGCAGTCTAATCTGACCTTGTGTGCTATAGTTTAAATACCTAATGGTATTAAAAGTACCTGTAATTGTTTTCTTTTATTTTCCTTCAGCTTTTATATCTAGATGTGTCTTAATTTGCCAGTCTGAGAATGAAAACTTGAGAGCTTTCTTAGCTGTAATTGCCAGAGTTGGGCCTACATGCCACATATCTTTCAAGTTGTTGGGCAAGCACTTTAAGTGCTAAATTTAAAGGAGGAAAGAAGTAGGCATTTTGGGA
>VZTU01015250.1:9501-40552 GCA_013400835.1 Zapornia atra
ATATATATTTAAATATATTGAATATTTAACATATTTCCATGGAATGGTGAACATTCCTCCTATCCCAGACACCACTAACTCAGAGCAACCCTGAACCGAGTGATATCCAAAAGCCATTTGGATCCACATTGATGGAGTTTTTCAAGCTCCCTCACCTGCTTAATGAACTTGCTTTGTGTCCTCAGGAAACTCATTCATTCTAGGAACTAGAAACTTCTTGAAATCTTAGCTGTGATCTCCCCAGCTTTCTCGAGTGTCTAAAATGGTAATCCTTGATGGGTTTAGTGCAGTTTTATTAATGTTTGACAAAGCACTTGGGATAGATAAACTGTTTAAATAATTAGATAGCTACAATAATACCCAAAGACCATAACTAAAAATGTGTGATTTATTCAGCTTCCATGAATATAAAAAATAAAGGAAAAGACTAGTGGTATAAATTAGCACTGACTTTATTTGAACAACACCAATTTGCATCAATGTGTATTTTGGCCATGTTCAAGATCACAAGGTCCTTTAAAAAACAGGGTGAATCCTCTGTGTGATGCAATGTACTACGACCATGAATACCTCCTTAACTTGCACAGGAAAGATGACCTGAAAAAAGAATAAGTCATTCAGTAGATCAGCTTGGTTATTCTGATGGATGTTAGTTATGTCTCATTTTTTCACGCTAAAAGGCAAAGACTGGCAGTTTATTGGCATGACTGTGACCTTTCTTTTTTTTTCTCATCTAATCTACAATGATTATGTTGTTACACGTGGCTTTGCATGTTTCTCTTAAGCCACTGGTTCTCTTTCAACAGTTTCTTCAAACACTTTGCACTCTTCTTTACAAGCTGGCACACTGACATGCTTCTTTACTGGAACATCTCACAGCTCTGCAGCTGCCAGTATCAGAAAGGGGAAAAAAAGGGGGGGAAAAAAGGCCCTCCAAAGATAGTAAGTTCCCTTCTTCCCATTCCTGCTGGGAGTAATGTTGTGATTCTCTGACACTATTCTGATGTGCACACAGGGCATCACTCGCAATATTTACCAAAAGTTTAATATATAGAAGAAATTATACTTTAATAGCAAGGCACTCTCTCCAGCAGAAACAGGTATAACAAATAGATGTTGTACTTGGTGACATGGTCTAGTGTTGGATCTAGTAGGGCTGGATAGATGGTTGGACTTGATGATCTTGAAGATCTTTTCCAACCAAAACCATTCTGAGTCTGTAAGTGATCAAATTACTGGATTTTTTTTTCTATTTGTTCAAATTGAACAGATTTCTTTGGAGTGAATGTAATTAATCATTGGAAAATACTTACTGGAATCCTACAGTATTGATCTTTGTAAAACTCAAAGCTGGCAAACTATAGACGTATATGTAGAGCTTTATGTATATGAAATGTTTATGTAAGTTTGCATTGGCAAGATAGAAACTTCAGTGAAGAATTACACTTGAATAGTCTTGTTCTTTTGTTATGAAGACAACTGTTGCATTCAGCATGTGCTCTATGGACCAGTGGGGTGCTACTTAGGAATCTACCAGAGGTAAATAAGAAAATCAGGTTATACATAGTCCTAAATTTGTTACAAGGGGAGTGTTATCTCTACTGTAAAGTATACAGGGTGTGTGAAAATCTCAGGGGATAGAAAACCCTTGGAAAACATTCTCATAATGCCTCCTTCTGGTCCCACCAACAAAACATTGTTGAAATTCTCTGCTCCCATCTCACAGAATTTTCTTGTAAATCTCCCTACACTTGTTTTCCTTAAAGTTCCAGCTATTGAAAAAAATGAAAAACCCATCAAACTGGAAAAGAATCTCAGTTTTCATTCAAAGCAAAGTAGTTTTCTGTGCCTCAGCTGTAGGAGAAAGCTTGAAAATGTCAAATGAGTGTAATCCAGGAATCAGAAGCCAAACAGATTGTATTTTTGCTTTTATCTTAAGTCCTTTGAATCTACTAACACCAGTTAGTTGTCATGAATATATTTTCATTACAAAAGAAGTAGTCTTTCCATCCATCCAGTAACATGTAAATACTCTTCTCATTGTTATTACATTTTTTATAGTCATATTTAGCAGAGCTACTATTCCATAATTTGCTATGTCATACCTCATTTTATTCTATTTCTGCAGAACGGATCTTTCCTTTTCTTTCCCCCAACAGGAAAAGGAGATTATAGAAAATTAGTACAACAGTTTGTTGGTATCTTTAATTGTCCAGAATTTTTTTCCACCTTACAGTTTTGCACAGAGCAAAAGAAAAGAACTCAGCATGCATTCCACACACAAACACAGCCAAATATTTGGTTCTGCTCCCAGAACTGAATCACCAGAACTGCTGTGAAGCAGCTGGGAACTAGAAGTTCAATCTCGGTATTGGCATACCAGGAAGCATACAAAGTAGCCCAGCTTGGTGTCTCAGATTCCTGGAGCTGGGGCTGCTGTGAGTAGCTTTCACAATCTAGTGTAAGTTTTTGCCTATGGGGGGGTTCATTATTGCAATCACCTTTTCTGTCTTACAAAAACTTCATCTCTGTTTGTACTTATGTTCTTCTCCCTACTTGTCCTTTGCTCCCTCCTGTCATAATCTCCCCCTTTCTCTCTCTACCACTTTGTTTACACCATTTTTGCCTTGTTTTATTTTGTCTTTGAAGCTTTCTGCCAAAAAAAACCCCACATAGGTGTTTCTAACATGTATAGGAAAGGGTACACCTTGGCAAAGACACCAGGACTTTAGATAGAGGACTGCAATAGAGTATCTTCTACTTCATCCCAGTTACAGTTCTGGCTATTCATGACCAGTTCAACTGAGGGAGGAAGATCTTCCACCTCCAATCTCTGATATAATTAGAGAGGACAGAAATAGCAAGTTCAAAGTATCAAAATATGCTTATATCCTTTCATATATTTTAAACAAAAGATATACTTGAGTACACAGTTTCATAGTCTTTAAAATATATCATATGCCTTACATTAAATCTTAAAGAAAAAAATATCTTCACTTTGGCCTATATACTGCCTATAAGCCACAGCCTCAGGTGTCTATGCTAATTGCAAAATTTGCCTGAGTTTCAAATGCAGGTGCTATTTAATTTCTCTTTTCTCACTATCCTTTTTAAGTGCTTGTTACTTTACAGGTAGGGAAGACTAATTTAGTATTAATATAATCAATAATATCTTCAAACATCATTAAGTATCTGTGTTGTGGCTCTTAATACACAACTATGTCCACCTACAAGTCCTTAGTCTACAGATGTTTGTAGCATCAGGCCTTCTGTGCATGTCCCTTGTACAGGACAAGTGCTTGTAAAAGGACTCATAAAAGTCCTTCCTTGTAAAAGGACCTTCAGCATTCAGGGCACTAAGAGCAGCTCTGCTTCACTACCAATCACTTCTGAGGCAGCACTAACTCCTTCCTATTGCTGCCTGCATTCTCCAACAGAAAAAGAGGTGTTGGCAGCATATGAAGGTGTCTGAGCCACTTCGGAAGTGATCAGTACGGAAGCCCAGCTCCTTCTGGCATTCCAACTGACGGTGCTGTTCTGGATGTTCAAAGAGAGAGTCCCCTCTACACATCATGCAACTGATGCTATGTGGAGTATGTGGGTTGCACTGATTACACAGTGGGCTCAAACAGGAAACCCCAATCAATCACCCAGGAATTCTGCAAGTGATCATAGAGCAGCCAGAAGGCAAAGATTTTGGAATATTGCAAGAGGTGGAGGTGATGCATGCTGAAGAGGTCCCACCATATAATAAACTACCAGAAAATTAGAAGAAATGTGCCCTATTCACTGATAGGTCTTGTTAGATTGTAGGCAAATGTTGGAGCTGGAAGGCTGCAGTAGGTAGTCCTGTACAAGTCACAGAAGCTGCTGACAGAGAAGGCAAATTAAGCCAGTTTGTAGCTGGCAAAAAGCCATCCAGCTAGATCTGGATATTGCTGATCAAAAAGAGTCTGGTACCTTATCGCTGTATAGTCTCATGTATGGTGACAAATGCCCTGTAATGAAAGTGCAATGGGAAGAGATTAATGGGATAGGAAGGATCTATGTGACCTCTATGTGTCACAGTGCAAAATTTTGATGTAGAGAAAAAAAATGTAGCGAACTCAAGGATGCAGACATCCAGAATCTTTGTCTTCATTTATGTATTACAATTGGCATTCAGGGTGCAAACTTTCTGTTTTCCAGCTTACATTTGACATGTCCTACATTTCTACCAAAAATGACAGTGCATCTCTGGCCTGTGCTAAGGAAAGCAAAATCATATTTTGAGTAAAAAGTTCAAATCCAAGTCTTGGCAGCTAAAAGATCCAGCTTTTCACCTAATCAGTTCTCTTTTCAAAGCCAGGAAGAAGATTTGCACTGGAGATTTTACAATCTAATAGAAATAATAGATAGAGAAAACTCTTTTCCAACCTCCCAAGCTGTTGCAGCAGCGTTATCCATTTTCTCTGACCCTGACAATTTGAGTAGTGTTTAGTTTAACTCACCTTTTCATTTTGGCTTTTGCACACCATTCTATATACCCTTGCCATGTGTCTCTGGTGGATCTGGCAAGTCCTTTATCTCAAATTCTTTCATTATCACCACTGTACTACTCTCTATTATTTGGTATTCAGAAACTGATTCCCACTTTTTGTCCATTTTGCCCATTGCACAAAAACCCATTTCCAACCTATTCAATTTACAGATAGGTATGTTCATGACTTTTTCATGGAGAGATACTACTTCACATATGCTTGGAAGTAATCGCCCTTTCTTTCCATTACACCAGGTCACAACTTTCCTTGAGGTTTACCTTTGCCTTGATACTTCTAAAACAACCTTGATAGAGGTTCAGGTGTATAAGAAGTCCTGCCTCTGTTATGGAACAATAAAACACCAATATTCCCCTGTAGTTTCTGATCTGTGTTATATCCATTTCTTGCCTCTGATCTTCTATTGAAACTAAAATCTGCATTCTATACAGACTGTTATCTGCTCCATATTTAAAAATTTCTTAAAGTTCTGTCCTGGGTTATGTGAAAGGTGATGTTACCACAGATATTATGAAGATGGATGGATGGAAAAGTGTTACTATCTACCCCCTACAGAGAGCTAAATCAGGAAGACAGCAAGTACTGCGACAGTGGCAGAGCAGACAACTTAGTCCTCGTCTTCAGAATCCCAAAATGCGCTTTCCATATGAAAACAGCCTTTCTTGCTTAATAAATAGGCATTAGAATTGTGCATTGCATCTCTCTTGATGCTATGCTGTGTGTGTAATTAACCTCAAGTCATGTTGTTGGACTTTCATTGCTATTCCTCACTGTCAATGAAGAGGTCTTTCTGTTTAACCCTTTACCCATGCTACATTTAAGCAAATGGTATTGTTCTGCCTCTTTCCAGACTCCCACATTTATCATTCCAGGAGTCAGAGGCAAAAATGAACAACTTATTCATTTAATCAATATGATGGCCAATTTTCTCTATCCCATATTACCCTTTACTCTCCCAGCAATTCTCTTCATGCTCTAAGAAATGCCTAGCTTCTAGGGATGTTTTACCCATTTAGCTGCACGCTTTCCAGTGCCCTCACTTCTTTGCTTATAACAAAGACCGATGTGTGTTGATTTTCAAGCTGCTCACTTGCAGCTCTTGTGTCTTATTTATCTATTTATTTTATTTACCTCCAGCTACTGAAGTATAAATACGGGCAATGCCACTATTTCATGTTGACTGTGTTGTTCATAAATTGCAGTATTTTATCAAATTTAATAGTTTCCAAATTGTCAATAAGCCTAGTTGATTTTAAGGATTTTGTATGGGAATTTAATATTATTATTAATATGCATACAGTAGGCTTCAAATCTGAAACAATGAGCATTTTAAATATGAAAACTGTCCAGATTTTAATAAGGCAAACTGCACCTACAGCGTGCAATAGCAAGATCTGCTTAAGATATATAACATCTGTCAATGGATGAATTTTACTATGTTTTTTGATAACAGGATGGATTCAGGTAGGAGACAGTCAACCAGCATCTCTTGATGTACATGCTTAGCCACTCCTGTGTGCCCTGAGACCTTATCACTTGCTTTTGTCTTCGGAATGGTTTGTAGTACCTATGCCCTACGGAGACATATACACACAGAGAAAATCATACTACTGATTTAAAGGTCTGAAAACACATTTAGATATCTACCTTCAGGGGCTGAATTTTATTGGGAACAGCATGTTCTTTGCAAGCTGTGTTTCAATGCCCAGGACATCACATCACACTGGCACTCAGCTGGTGTAAACTGGAAGGGTCCATTAACTTCCCAATGGGGAGTTAAGCATTACTGAAGTGTGATCTCTTATAAATTATGCACTTCAGGAGGACTGTCCATGTGAGTGTGTAACGTACACTTTTTTCTTTCTTTTTTTTTTTTTTTTTAATAGCAGGAGTCCTAGACATTCAGCTCTGTCAGTTTTAAATTTGGATGATTGTTTCCCACCTAGTCTATCTACCCAAATTATGACTGATTATAATATCGTCTTCAGTTTCCTTGGCACTAAATTTATGTGTAAAGAGCTGTTACATTTCATAGTCATTCAGATTTTCCTATGTCTTTTTATCTGGGGCGGGGGGGATTGCTACTACTTGTGGTGATCTTGTGCATTTCTCTCTGGCATTTGAAATCACATGGTAATACTAGAGCTGCATGTTGTAAGAAGACATGGACACACCAAGCCTCAGAATGTAGCTTTGTTGCATTTGAAAGTAGCTTACTAGTTTGTCTTCCAGGTCATATGCTTATGTAAGGCATAAAATAGCTATAAAGGGAACCTTGGGTGACTACTTCAAATACAGATGTCTACAGCCATCTAATATTAGGTGAGAAGACTCATGAACTATATATCTACAAGTTTGGCACCCAGGTTGCATTAAATCAGAATTCCTGTAGTGTTCTTAATGTTGCTATGAATGAGAAAACTGGTATTTTGAAGAAATTTTAAAATAAATATAAAGTAAAACCCATACCAGCTGAAGCTAGTAACTTTTACTGCAGAGTTTGTCCAGTAGATGTTCTGTGCATTCTTTTCTTGTTTGGGGTTTCTAGGATCAATAACTGTTATGACAGGTAATTTATTCCACCGTTCTCTTAAAAGTTCTTATACTGTAGTTAACAATCCTATATATACCTTAAGGTATATTATTTTCATAATTTAAAACTGGGCAGTGCAACAGAAAAATATTACTTATGGAGAGTCATCAGTAATTACTTTAGCTAAATTATTTATATAGTTAACAATATGAATAAATCAATTTATTTGAAGAAATTATGTGAAAAATAAGTGACAGGGATAGCCATAGAATCATAGAATGGTTCTGGTTGGAAGGGACCTCAAAGTCCATTTAGGTCCAACTCCCTGCCATGCGCAGGGACATTCTCCACTAGCCCAGGGTGCCCAAAACCCCATCCAACCTGGTCTTGAGCACTAACAGGGATCCTGGGGCAGCCACAGCTGCTCTGGGCAACCAGTACCAGTGCCTCACCACCCTCACAGGGAAGATTTTTTATCTAATATCTAATCTAAACCCACCCACTTTCAGTTTAAACCCATTTCACTTCATAGAATCGCACAATCACAAGGTTGGAAAAGACCTTTGAAGATCATCAAGTCCAACCATTCCCATCCTAAGCTAAACCGTATCCCTAAGTACCTCATCTACCCTTTTTTAAAACACACCCAGGGAAGGTGACTCAGCCCCTCCCTGGTACATGGTGACACTTGTTCTGTCACTACACCTCCTGAACAATGATCCCTCTCCAGTTTCCTGTAACCCTTTCAGGCACTGGAAACCTGCTCTAAGGTCTCCCCAGAGCCTTCTCTTCTCCAGGCTGAACAAGCCCAACTTTCTCAGCCTGTCTCCATAGGAGAGGTGCTCCAGCCCTCTGATCATCTTTGTGGTCTCCTCTGGACTCGAAAACGTCCATGCCTATCTTGTACTGGGGACCCCAGAGCTGGATGCAGTACTGCAAGTGGGTCTCACAAGAGCAGAGGGGCACAATTTCCTTCTTTGACCTGCAGGTCACACCACTTTTTATGCCACCCAGGGTACAGTTTGCATTCTTCTTCTTCTTCCAGCATTATTCTTTTTTTACGCAATGCTTTCCTTGTCTTCCTTGTAGGTTGATACAATCTGCCCTAAACACAGAGGGATATAGATAATTGCAACGAGTTATAAATTGAATATGGGTCAGCAATAGGAGTAATAAGAGAGTACACGTGGAAGAGCAGCTGTTGGTGGGTGTGAATTTGCATGGTTCAGAGTATCAATTTATCTGTTTATCTGTTTCTGAACTGGTTATAAACTGTCTATACTGACATTACTTAACAGAATGCTGTTTCATCCACAGAAACCCACATTACTTGGAGCCTAACACATAGTTCTGCATGTAAATAACAAACGTTCAGCCATTACACCATTTTCTAAACATTGATGGGGACCAGAGTGACATCTCTGAACCATTGGAACCATAATCTCAAAATGGTTTGAGAGCTCTTCTGTTGAGTTCTGATGAGGACTAATTTCAGGCTATGAGCCACATATGAATGTGGAGATCTGGTGCAGAAAAGAGCTAGGGAAGGCTAATAATGCTCAAAGAGATAGGAATATAATGTGGGATGTTAGAACTTATGATTTAACTGATTCCTGAGATGGTTTAGATGGCTTTAAGGAAAATGTGATTGTGATGGCAGCAGTCATGGATACAACAGATGCCCACATTGTTCATTTCCTTAGCAACAGTCTGCAAGATGAAGCAGAGTGAACCTTCATCAAATTTTCAGTTTATGCCGAATTATGGGAAGAAGTTAGGATGGCAACAGGTAGTTTCAGACCAGGGAAGTTTGATAGTCTGAAGGACTGAGTCAGAAGACATCTTGCTAAGCTCACCAGTGAGAAACTGAAGTTCTGCATTTGGGCTGAGAAGTCCTTTAATGTCTTGCATAAAGCTTTGTAAAGTGAGGGAACTCACTACTGAAAGGAATCTGAGAGTTACAGTGGATGCTAAATTGAATATGAGCCCAAGGTACGGTTTCATATTGAATAAAAGCATCTTGAGACATTCAGGTTATGTATTAGGAAGATTTTTTTCCAATAGAAAGATGGTGCAGCACAGAAAAAGGTTATTCAAGCAGACTGAAATCTCTAGTCCCAAAGGTTTTAGACTTGGCTAGGTAAAATTACCAATGATATAATTTATGGTAGCCCACAGTCCTACTTTTATCAAAAGGTTGAAAGTTTCTAGAGGTTTCTTCCAATCAGCCTATCTGTAATTCTCCATTTACATTAGGCTCTGCAGCTCTGAGCTGAAGAAACAAGCTTTCTGAATTCATGTGAATACCTCCAACCTGAATGTTTCAGTGCTAGGCATAGATCTTAGCTCATGTTCTGGGAGCAGTACAAGGCTATCCTCGTTGTAGCAGGATTAATAGCTCAAGAACAACATTATGCTGACATAGCTACTGCATTCCTACATCAAGATCTCTTCTGTTTGTAGTTAAATTGAGTGTGTCTGTGGAGCACTGAAGTAAAAGGTTTTAAAACAAACAGACACTTCAGTTCATATTGAAAACAATGACTTCAGTACACAAAGTTTGTGTACTGAAAGTTTGCACCACAAAGTACTACATTTGGTTTTGTAAAAGAAACTATAATTTTGAGGCAGAGGCAAATTTTGTGTAACTTTAAACTCATTTTGGACACTCTTGATATAATTGCAGACCTGGAGCACTGCTACATGCAATGCAGCAATTTGACCTGTATATATCAGTAGACAGCAACCTGCTCTTTAAGATCCTAAATATTACTTTCATAACTAAGTGACGTGCATGAGTCCCACTGGCTGGGGAGGGGGGAGAGTGTAAGCAAACAGCTGTGTGGTTATTTTAGCTACCAACTGTGTTAAACCATGACATCCTCTTGAGGGGGTCTATCTTTGAGGCTGTATCTAGATTACTTATGAAACCATACCCAGGGTACCCTTCATCATCCATGCTGTTTATTTCTTAGTCTGTATAAACTAACAAGTGGGGCTGCAGAGCCCAAAGTCTATTCCCAATTGAGAAAAAGGACAAAGATGAATGAGACTTAATTCCATAGTCCTGAATTATCCTTAAACCAACCCCAAGGTCTGGATGAAGTTTTATCTTATGGAAAGACCACAAAGTATGTCGATTACGTTATGAACTTACAGGGGTTACCACTTGGAGCCTAAAGGGACCACAAATCCTGATCATTTAGATATTGTCATACTGCCTATCTGGTGAGAAATAGTCATAGGCTTTTGGTTGGCTGCACATGAAACACCGCAGAGAAGAGTTTCCAAGTTCTGGAGCTGCCATAAGCAAGAGATGAAACTCCTGTTGCTACCCCCAAAGGCTACTACAACATCTAGCAAAATTACATGAGCAAATACTTTTTGTACCATGGTGGTTGTTAAATTCTGCAACGTTATCCTCAAAGGATCTTACTGAATATGAAAGATTTAAAGTTAAGTCCCTAAGAGTATAGCCTATCTAAATCTTTCTGTAAGATATGAAATCTGATGGACTGAATGTGGTTTATCTAGCTTGGAGGTGTTGTCAAGGTTAAGCTAGCCTTATGCCCTTAATCAAAGCTGTTTCTATAGAGAAAAAAAAGAAAAGAAAATCTGCTGCTTCTTTAAATATGATTCCTCACTAAAGAAATGTCTGGAAAAAAAATCATGATGGATGAATGGAAAGAGTTGAGAATGAATAAAAAATAGTCAACTGTAGGCAGATACTTTACAGAAAACCAACAGAAAATCTGAGTCCATATAGGATGGAAATGCATGAGCTCTGATATAATTTAGGTGCTACATTAAGTCTTGTCAGAGGTAGGCAAAGCTTGCTGTAGCAGGAATAGGTTATCTAAATGAGAAAAAGTAAACACAAGAGTTTTCACCAATTACCAGAATTTGTTGAATCCTTATTAAGGCTCTGTGGGGTTTACCCATGAACAGAGTAAGTTTTACACAAAGAAGTAATACGGACATTACATAGACAATGTTGCTAAAAGAGAAACAGGAACACAGACAAGTGAAAAAAAACCAAACCAAAACAAAAAACCAAACAACCCACTGTGAAAGGAGTAAGCAACTTTTTTGTCAACTGTGTCCGTGGGTCATCCCATATTCATTCTGCAGTAAGAATTCAATAGCTCTCAAATAAAAGTTCAGCTGTCAACTTATGAGGATGGAGAAACTTAGTGGTAATTTTGTATGCCATGCTTTAGTGGCAGCACTTAATTTACATCCTTTAAAATACTTTTTGCTGTAAAGTTCTCAATAATTCTGTCAGTAAATAAAATGTCAGTCAGGAAGTAAAATGTCAATATAGCTATATTCATGCAGGAGGCCTTCAGAACATCATAAACCACTTCTCAGTTTCCATATGTGCTATGTTTTAGAAGACAATACAATTTGCCAGTTTTGAAACTAAAAGAGGATAAAAATATGTTTCCAAATAAATCTCATCTCAGTTTTCAGGAAAACTTATATACACACAAGCATCTATATATTTAGACACACACCTGAGACGATGGTCTTAAATTTGGTCAGGCTTGTAGGATTCTTTTTAGTCATTTCAATGGAATGCAAATCTTATATGGCTTGGTCTGGCAAGACTTACAACTGTTACTTTTAATGGTTGGCCTTTAAAACCAACTTTTATATTGTAGGCTTTATGGGGCCAGTATTCTCTGTTGTACAAAAAATGCCATCAAGAAGGAGAATCAATCTAATTGAAGCCCCTTGGAAATAATTCTAATAGTGATTAATGAATAAGAAGTGCAAATTCCATACAAGGACGTGCAAAGTGGATTGCATAGATCTATAAATTAGAAAGGACCTGGAATGGATGGAGTTCATAATTATTTGCTAGACTACTTGCCACATACATTCACAAACCAGAACAGACTTGGAAGAAACGTTGGGGAAAGATGCCACTAAGTGGATAAGGGAAGAAAAGGCCTTGTTATTAAATTGAAAATAAAAGAGAAAATGTCTGATGTTAAATGTTTAAGATACGTAGCTTGCCTTGAGTATGACCTGGAGTCATTGCTGGATGTATCAGTAAAAGACTGGACAAACGTTGAAACTAATTAGATGTTTCCTGGGGAGAAAAAAAAGATGCTGAAGGAACGCTTTTGGGGTGAAGAACCAGCTGATGGATATCAAAGTTGCTACAGAGCATGAGATTAAAAAAACCCAAAAAACCCCACAACAAACTTGCACAGTGGGTAGATGAAGCAAAAATGTTTTACATCATGTCACGTAAATGGACTCCAGCTGAAATGATGAAAGTGCATCTTTTGTTAGAGAAATGTAGACAAATTAATAAGGGAAAGCATGTACTGCACCAGAAAAATGATGGTAAAATATGAAACAAGATAAAAGCACAATGTGAGATTTACCAAAGTGACTACTTGTCACTTTTGCAATTTGTTATATTCCTGTTTCAGCAGCATGTCATGAAAGAAAGGGCTATTTAATCATTTAAGAAGGAGATAGGGGGCAATTTCACAACTGTTTTATATAGATGACCTGAAGCTGTATGGCTGCAATGAGGTAGAGGTTAATTCTTTGAACTACTCTCTGAACATTTTCAAAGCATAAAGCAAGAACCTGACAGAAGGGCAAGGAAGAAGTTAACAGTCTGTAAGATAACGCAGATAATGTAGCTGCCTGTGTTTATTGGAAAGCAATCAATGATGTTGAAAAATGTAGATGTATATTTATAATTATTATAAATATAATTAAAGCAAAATATATGCAAGATAAAACTGAATTGACTGGATCTTGGATCAATTTCCAAAACCATATGAGCAGTAAATTTCTGCCGAGAGTCACTTAGATGTATGTAACCAGCAGATACAGAAGAGATTATGTAAAACTTAATTTTGAAATACTTGTCTGTGGGGAAGAGGTGTTTGGTTGTTGAGCTAGGGACCCTGCTTTGGCAGGGGGGTTGGACCTGATGATCTCTCCAGGTCCATTCCAACCGCTATGATTCTATGATTCTATTTCTTCTTATGTAGTAAAAATTAAATAACTGAAATGAATGGTTAAATAACAGTGGAAAATGGAAAAGATTAAATTTATCTTGCTAAATTTGAGATGTCTACAAGAAGTACATATTCTTTCAAGCTAGATCTAGTCACTGCCTTTATAGCCAGTGGAAAGAAATGGACAGTTCTAGGACACAATTCCTTGCATCCTAATGGAGACATCTAAATTAGGCCAGATGAATTACACTCAACAGTCACTATGTCTCCCCAATAAATACAAAGCCTCATATGTAAATATCTACATTTGTAGACATTTTGAGTTAGGTGATATGAATCTCATTCTGAGACTTTATATAAAGTGGCACAGGAGAACGTTAGTAACAAGATATATTAAAGCAAAGGCATGGGATAGGAAGTGATTCTAAAAATAAGAGCAGACCCAAAGACTAATACTGAGCTTCAAGCATTGATATATAGTTGTCAGATAACAATATCAAGCATCACCAAGTCAGAAGTGTTCCTCCAAAGATATGGACCTCAAAAGCAGAAAATAAGTATTAAGAAAGTGTTAAAAAAAGTTCATGTTAAGAAATGGGATTTCTAAGCCATTCTTTCCATTTCTTAAGAAATGTGTTTTAGATAATGTATACAGTTAATATATAAATATAAAAATAAGGAGAAAGTGTACTTCATCATAAACTTTTCATTTTGATGAAAATAACCATTTGATCATTTATGTTCACAGAATCACTAGGTTGGAAAAGACCTTTTGAGATCAAGTCCAACCATACATGTTGAGACTAGCAAAAATGTATCAGAGCTAACAAACATCTGGGTAATTAAAAACATGAGCAAAAGATAAAATCTTTTTGATCTTTTGGGACCAAATGACAGCATGGCAAAATTGTATAAGCTGAGGTTAGATCTAAGTTATGTTTTTTCACAGTATCCTTCCTGTTCCTTTCCATAGGAAACTGTGGTGGAAAGAGATTATCATAGCAATGGCAGTCATGTTGGTAATATTATCCAGATCAAATAAAAGTGAACATATGGAGTGTGCTGAGAATATGCACTTTTTTAAGCTTTTCTGTTGATTTCAAGGATCACAAATTAGAAATTTAATAAAGAGGAGAATCTCTGCTGGAAGCACAAGTATTTAATTCTTTAAAAGAATTACAAGACTGTGAGTAAAAACCTGCATGACTGTAGGGAGTTGTAAGTTTTCAAAGATATTCAGGAGTCAAAACCTCATTACAATTAAAGGAAATCTATTTGAAGATACATGCCTGGTCTTGACTTTGAGACAGTTTACAATCTTCTTATGGCTCATATTCAACAGGTCTTCTCGAAGTTCATATTCAAGAACCATTTGATATAGCATAATTTGAAACTTCGATGAACTAAAACTAATCCTTTTCTCAGCCCACCCTTTCCCATAATCTCACAGGAACTTCTTTAGACAGTGTATTTCAAGCACAGGAAGTCCATCAATAGCTAAGACACATCCTCTTAATTCCATCAGTTTGACTTCATGTATGTGTAACTTTTCTCGCTTTGTCTCCATCTTCCTCCCTCTCTTCTTTCAAGATATAAAGATAAACCTTTAGATAAGAAAAGCAGTCAGTATATCACAAAGAAATCCATGATTCATTATACTGCATGAACAAAAAATAAGCACAAAATGTCTAGGTTCTGTGTGGGTCATAGCACACTACGTAAGTGTAGCACTGGTGATTAAAAGATTTGAAACTGTCAAAATAAACTAATACTAATACAGCCACACTTTATAATTGTTATTATTATTATTAGGAAAAAAACAGAATGGAAAAAGTTTCTTAATATTGGAATCCAGTAGACATTTGTTGCAAACAAGATTTGCACTAGAAAAGTAAATGAACAGGCCTTAACACCTTGAAAATTCAACTATAGAAAATACATTAACGCATGCCTATGGAGTGGTCTTCCCCTGGCAATGAAAAGGATTCAGTAAGTAAAACCGGGTTATTTCTGTGGATAGTCTTTATTTCAGATGACCTCTTGCTTTGTTAGTAAATAGCTTAAAATCAGGTTTGATAGTCTGCAAGTTTATGATGGTTATTACTCATAAGAATTTGGCAAACAAATGTACTTTAAGTAATTTCCAAGCACTGAATCATTTGCTAACTGCTTTCTCAGATGCCACACTACAGATACAGTCTTGCCACATATTGGTATTAATGGAATTTATTCTTCACTGGACTTGGGGTCAAGCCCTATTCACTAGTCTGCGTGATTTTTATTATGTTAGTCACCCACACATTTTTCTGAGACTTAATTAGGTGGCAGATATTAAAAACAAGGGGGAAAAATAAAAGAATAATGACTAAGAAATAATTTCATATTTTCTTTTGATTAAAACCCATATATTGGATTTAATAACATCTCAGGATTCAAGAACCCTTTTGTAGCTGAAAAGCATTTATTCAGGCAGACAAATAACTATCAATACCTCGTGAATCAAGACAAATTGGATGCTGTGCTTCTCTTTCCTGCAATGTATTCACAAACTATGGACAACAGGAGCCTTATTCTGTTTTGGTCTGGGAAAGTATAAGGTAGAAAACCTTAAAAATTGGCAGTTTAAAAAAATAAAACATACAGGGAAACAGATGCAGTATGCAAGCAGAGTGAAAGGAATGGTGACATGTTCCATGATTTTATGTTGGCTGATGAGGATAAGGCAGATTTTGTTATGAAGCAATAAATTACAAGGGAAGAAAAACAGAGGAGACGGAGGTACTGAGCTGATGTGAGTGGAAGGAGGAAAAGGAAAATATTAGAAGAGGCAGAAATAAAATACAGTGTGAGGGAAAAGACTGCAGTATAGGAGATGAGCTGGACTAGATCTCCTGAACAGCCAGGAACGACTGTGGCAGTAAAGGTATCCTGCGTGTTGATGACTGAGTACCAGCTATTTCTTGAGAGCCAGCCTCTAGACAAGCTTAGTTCTCCCTGCTGCAAAACCCTGCTTTTGTCTCTGTGAATAGATTTGCAAATATTTCATTTAGTGGAACACGTGAATTTCTACCTTCTTTCAATAACTTAATAATGTCAAAGGAGTTAAAGAGAAGGTGATATATTACCCAGTGCAACATCAGAGGTTGGAAAGCATGTAGAGATAAGTGCAGAAAATATACAGCTAAACTGCTATTGAAATGATCTCCATGGCCTCTGGAGGCATAGTCCACTCATTTGTCCAGCCTACGTGTTTCTGAGTGCCCAGCTTCCCACCTGTCCTCTGCCCACTGCTGCTTTCACTAGAGCCAGTGGGGAATGTGGTGAGGAGGGGAAATTCTTCTGTGCATAAAATCAGGAACCGTTTTAAAAATTAGATTGTGTTTTTTTCTATTTGATTTCACTTTTTTAATTTATGCAAAAAGACAGACTGAACAAATTCCAATTGTTCCTAAATCCTTGTATTATCTACTGAATAATTTCACCTGAATTCCAATCTTCTTGTATTATTTTATTACATGCCCCAGTGTACCTACACGGATATATTCATTCCTTGATCTCTCCCAGGGCAAAAAGTATTCTTGAGTAGCTCAGTAGGTCATAACAACGGTTTTTGTATATGCAATTGTTGAACAGTAAAAGCTTACGTTGATGAAAGTGTCATTATTTTCTCACTCAAAGCAATGATTCACTGATTCAAAATGCGTGGATGCATGGGTCATCTGACTGTATTCCCTTCATCAGATCCACCCTGAAGCAAGAAAAGAAAAGCTAATGGATCATAGAAAATGAAACAGCGAAGTCACATAAATGCAAAAAACCATTCTGTCTCTTTTAAGACATTAATGTTGAATACTATAATGTGTCAGTTCGTATTGTTGCTTCAATACATTCATAATCAAATCTTCCCCATGCTTGCTTTGAATCAAATAAAGTTGGCTTGCTTTTCAGGACACTAATGGAATATCAAAGGATCTATAGAAGAATAAAAAAGGTTAGAAGAAAAAAAACCCAGGCAATATTTTGACTTATACAATCTGAATCATTTTAAAAGCAAAGTTTTAAAAACTGTAAATCTCTATTATAAGCATTTAGGAGTCTGATGACAGTTAAATAATTCTATATTTTATTGATTCAGGCAAATAAATGTAGCATATGTTCATGACCAGAAACTGCAAATGTTAACGCTGTTTTAAAAAGTGCTTGAATAAAAAATGAAGTATTCTGTGATTTTCATTTCATGTGACATTTTGTACATTATATATGTTTGTGCACGTGTATGCATATCAATGCAGAACTATTTAATGAAAAAAGTTTTGTTAGTATTCTCACTTGAATGATGATTGCGTATTTTCAAATCAACTGAATATCAATTTGTAATTTTTTTATGAGTTCTAATTCACTTTTTTCATTAAATATTTTCCAGGTGGTAAATAATCATTGATGTAGCTGTAATCCAAGGCTGGCTTTCAGAAATTTATTCCTCCAAGGTTTTTCTTCTCTGTCTCTCTCACCCTTTGTAAGTACAAAACCCATTCTTTGTAATGGTATATATTTTAAAATGAAAGCCGTTTATGTGACACCTGAGGTGTGATCCATTGGACAAAATATAGACAAGAACATGTCTTCCCCATTGGATCAGTTATAGTCTTTTCAGCAAGCTGAGTACTTTTAGATAGTTTCACCAATTTCAGATACCCATTTTGGAATTAATTTGATTTTACCTTGGTAAATCCTGTTTCTTACCATTTCCAACAGAAGGAGCTTAGTGTGGCTGGTGCAGGGTGGTTACTCTGTCATTGTCTAGAGCAAGGTGAGTTGAGTTGCTTCCTTGTCCTCAACTGAAATGATAGATTTCCCCAAAACACAGAAATAAGAATAAAATCTTTTTATGTATTGTGGAGATGTACATTTATGTCCTGGAAGTAGTATGGTTTGGTGGTGCACCAGGATAAAAACTTACTCGTAGGCTAGAATTACAGAGGATTAAAATCACTTGCATTTCTTCCATTTGCTTGGCTTGTGTGAAAGGATATGAAGCACGATGAACATTGTTCAAGACTTCTTGTCTCCTTAGACAAGTTATTTGCTTATTCTGGGTCTCAATTCATATGCGGAAATATTTTTAATTTTTTTTTTCCATTGCATGCATTTCTAATAAAAAGTCCTTAAGACAGGACTGGTCTGTGGTATGTGGTTTCCTAGTTCCACTTCCTAAAGAATTGTCTGTTTATTGTGAATCTATGAAGATGAAATACTGATGTGATAAAGTAATGAAATAATTAAAAAACACACTTTTTTTTAAAAATCACAGACGTCAGTGGTAGATACTTATGTATTTTAAACTTTTTCAGAGATACCAGTCTCAATGCTCTGAGACCATGTCAGCATTCTCAGATGTTGCTTCCCTTTATTGTAAAAATAAAAGTCACATTCAGCTGAATGAATGTGAGGGAGAATATTACATGACACAATACCAAAGGAGAATGTTAAACTTTGCATTTTGAGATGTAAGCAAACTGATTGCTTGGTAAAATGGTATCAGTAGTACAGGAAAGCCCCAGGGCCTCTTCAACAGCCACGAAAGGGGCTTTAAAAAGACTGCAGTAATTGTCTGCAAAGAATTGTGTGATCATTAACTGTTAACCTGAAACTTCAGTAATGCTTTATTTTACCCATGAGTGCTTTTTCACTTTCAGAGTGAGCTCTGCTACACTGTCAATCTTTCCAGAAAAATCCCCTTGACTTTGCTGTGCGCTGGTATGAAACTCAACCTGCTCTCTGACCAAACATTTCCTGGCATGTTGTTGGCACAATCACAAAGTAGTAACATAAAATAATCACTTATGCCATGTAACTGGAAGGTTTGCCAGGAATAATCTGGGGTTTTGTTGCAAAACTGCAGAGAGAAGAAAGCATTGGAGATGATTTTTAAACCATGTCCAAAATCATTATGTGCTTGTTAAACTGGATTGTGCAGTTATCCTCCACACCCTCAGAATTAGCATGTATTTATCACACTGTGTAAGCAATGCAGATTTATAAGTTTGCATCCTGGAAGCATTGTAGACAGGTAAGCTTGGTATACAGCTTGCATGAATAGAGGCAAATACACGCAAGCAAGCAGGAGTAATTACAGGAGCTCTTTTTCTCCCATTAACACTGCTATTCCCTTCCCATTTACTGTAGGACTAATTAGCTGAAATGAGTGACATATTTAAACTATTAGTTCAGGAGATACCACATTTACAGGAAATGTGATTGTCTACATATATATATCCATCTGTATTGTAGATAACTATGCAATTCCAGCACACCATATAATCATGAATTTTTTAACAAAAGTATGTGAAAGCACTGGGTTTGCTGTCTGTTTTGAAAAGGATACAGCAGGAATGCAGATTCCTAGGTAAAAACATTCACCAGCACTGTCAAGTTCAAAATGGGTAAATTAAAGTGATTTTTTTCAGTTGTCTTATTCACTAAAGGGGAAGATGAAGGGTTCTAGATAAAAAAGTCTGGAAGAAAATGCAGATAAAACATTTGAACTTAGGTTTCATTAAAAAAAGATGAAATATTAACCAAATTTGGGGTTGGGTTGGATGGATACCCAGGATGGCTATCTCCCTTGTTTATTTTTTCCATAAATCTTAAAACCTTGACAGTAATTTCAATAATCTTTCTCCTATGGAAGAGTATCCTTCTCCTCACCCAATCCCAGGCCAAAACACCACGATGTAGTGCCAAAGGTGCATATGGATATTGACTGTTAACAAAAAAGAACTAGGACACACAGATGAAGAAGTGGTAATGTATCTGAGTTCATCACAGGCATTGTACATGACACTGAGCAATGTCTTAGAAAAGTCCAAGGCATCCATATGGTGCAAATCCAGAATAAAGGCCACAAAGACATTAACCAGAGCTTAAGCAGAAAGTTGAAGCTGGGGATGAGGAAACAGTCTTAAATTAGAAATTTCATAAATGAAGGTCAGTGAAGAAAATTAATTTCTATCAGAAAGGAGAAGGGACTTCCTTGCCTGGACATAATTACACAAGAAATTGAGATATGTTTAACTGTACTTCGTCAATGTTAAGGTCAGGAAAGGAATGAAACAACGTGAAAAGGAAATTGAGCTATGATTAGAAGTCACTTTTCTTATCACCTTGGACTGTGACTTCATGGATTCTCATGGAGCTAGAGAGGAAAAGAAAGAAAATATATAAGAAATAAAAATAGGATAGTAATAGTACTAGATTTAAAAAAGGAATGAGTAAGATTGGACCAGAGACTTCTAATGTTATAATTAATAGAATTATTGGGACATATGTGCTTATCTTATACTAGTGTCTTGGGGGTAGCCTGGAATGAGATGTTCTACTGTAAGACACTACAGAACAGGAGCTTACTGTAAAGGTTTTACTTGCTTTTCTTATCTTTTTCCCATTGACTATAAAATGATTCTCCCAAACTGGAGTTATTTTAAAGTCTGAATTTACATCTCTGCTATGAGAACCCTGTGACTCTAAGGCTAGAAAGAACTTCTATGACTGTCCACTATCACACAGTGTTCAATTCAGTCATTAGATATGTCTCAGAAACTGGATGGAAGAATAACACCATCTTATCAATATGCATTTTCTAATTTATAATTACTCTACATTTTCAAGCAAAATTAGGGCCTAAACGCCATTATTCTTACCATTATGGGAGACTGAAGAGATGGGTGGTTTTTTTATATAAATAAACATACATAAGTAAAGAGAATTTCGCTTGAGTTTTCTAGTACCAACAGGGAAATGAACTGATGCCTTCTAATTAAATTTTTAAAAAAACCCCACAAAATCCTAATCTCTAGGTTTCTGCTCCCTGTTTGCAACAACATAGTTGAAAAGTTGTGTAAATAAACACCTGTAGAGGAAAGAAGCCACAGGTCATCCTAGGCAATAGGTTATAGAAAATCAAAAGCAATAGAATGAAAATGAAAAAAACCTTTTTATTTCTTTTTAAACTATCCAGCTAGTTAGAGATGAGGCCTGTAGAGAAACAAAAAAATAATTTTGTGCTTGAAATATGTAACATTAGACTGAATAAAGCTTCTGAAACTATGCTATAGAGAACAATTCCACACTAATGACACATGAACTTAGATGATCTCAAATTATCTTTTCCAAAGCTGATTCTTATGGGGCTACTTTTTTCTTTGATATGCCCATTAATGACTTATAAAGGAGAAGTAAAAAGAGTGAATACAAAAGGTTATTATCAAAAAAGTTCCCCCTAATTGGTCAGGGTATTTCTTTAGAAGACACACACTACAATCTCTGGTAGCTCAATCAGAATGTTATAAATAATGTTACATATTTTTCTTAATGTAATTAATTTATCCTTTTACATGTGTTGATACAATAGTTGCATGTTAGAAATATAACTTGAATAACCAATATAGAAAATGTTTAATTTGCCATATGCTTTAATAGATTTTAAAAAAAATTTCAGTTCCTTTTTGCTCCAGTGTGTTTTATTGAGTCATCAGCAAATTGACTTTTGAGTTACACCCAAAGCACAGCCCCCAAGATACAATACTGGAAGTAAATAGCTAGGGCACATGTCTGCAACTGGCATTGCACCCAGAACTTTGATAGTCTCCATAATATTAATAGCCACTGTAAACAAGGTGATCTGGGTTGTATCCCCACTGCTGCAGTGAAACAGGAGATATCTAAGGTATGAAAAGTAACTGCAGCTATAAAGTCCTAAATGGCTGCAGATGTGCTGCAATATACAACAGTTTCATAGTATGCTAGAAATCAAAAAGTTAGAATAAATCACAATGTGACACCTATCCTATGACCCCCCCAAAAAGAACTCCTGAAAAAAACCAGAGTTTTTCCTACTTGGTCCAGTCTCATACGCCATTGCTCAACATGATATTGCCTCATAGCTAAAGAATATTGTCACTGGAGCCTTGCTTTTGTACAGTGCTTTGCTTCCTGTTAAACTCCAGTGCTGTTGTGGCTCCTACCAACTTTTAAGCATTGTCCTTGGAAAGCATTCCCATGTACTCATCAATAAAACAAATCATAATTAGAGTTAATGAAAGGAGAGTCTTTGTTCAGTAAAATACTAATGCCACTTTTTGTTATTCAGTCAGTAAAAGTATGGTTGGTTACACATCGCAGATGATAGTTCAGGTAGGGATTGCCAGGAAGGCAAGCCATCATCATTTCTCCCCAGTGGGACATTCCCCAGCTCAACCTGAGGCTAATAAATATTTCTCAAATTACTTGACTTCCTGTGAACTAAGAGAGCTGCAAAATCGGAATTAAGACAAAGGATGAATGTGATCTTTTCTATCATAAAGTTATAAAAATTGCAGATTCTGCTTTTCCAACTGTCCTTACAGAGTGCTTAATTTAGTTTAAGACTACATGAACTTCAGGTCTCATCTGTGCAGTAAAGGATTTGCATGGTTCATTCCTATAGCCATTGCTTTCATTCACTCCTACATACCAACCACCCCAGGGTCTGTCTTAAAAATTGGGGATTAGAGGCAACCAGCTGAACCAAGAATGGAAAAGATCAATATTTTCTCACTATATTATGGCTGGCTTGTATCAAAGAGCCATGTTCTTTCATCCTTACTCATTTTTGGGGGTAGATGATATGACAATTTTGCTTCTAACATGGTATAAACCTAAGGCAAGACATGATGCCAAATCTGTTACTCTACAGGGGAAATAACTCCCATCTGAGTGAACGTGCAGGAAACCTCTGTTGAAGAGCACACAGATAGCTCAGTCCTGTGCTGCAAACCCTTTCTCAGCAGACTTTCTCCTTTTCACAGTGATAAAATAAAGGACCTCTTGTAAACAGAACCAAATAAAAAAATTCCTATCAGAAAATCATGCTCAGGTTCCACTGTTTATAACTTGTGCAATTTTACACAAAGATGAAGGTAGGTATGTGTATTTCTGTTCTCTGTTCTTTATTTACATGATATTTCTTTTTGGTATTCTCACAAAAGACACTTCACCACTGCAAGGACCTCAAAAAAACAAAATAAAAGAAAGATTAGACAGTCAATTTTTATCTATGTTTGTTCTACTGAAGACAAAAGAATTTTTGGAGTAAATAAAAAATGGATTTCCCTTTGCTTTTCGGATATGGGAGCCACATCTCCTGGGTACAGAGTCTATTTACATCTAGAACGTTGTCAAAAATGACACTGGTAATATTTCACTGGAGAAGCTGAAAATGGCAAGGCGATCTGAGTCATCTTATTGAAAGTGTCAGAACAGGAAAATTTTATTCTTTGACAAAACAAAATTGGACCTAAACTGTGTAGTGTGTATTGCCCCTACTTGAAATTGTCAGTGAGAGCCCTGTGATTCCAAAGCCAGGCTATGGAAGACAATAAGCAGCAAACAGTAGCTCATTTTAGCCATTCTGCCAAAATCAATAGTATTTTAGAGAGCTTCAGTGAGAAACAACTTGTCATGCCAACAACTGAACCAGTGTGCGTCAAAGAAATGAGACTCTTCTTTTTACATGCTTTGGTGTAATTGAAGGAATGTGAAGGAGGTATTCTGTAAGCCTTGTGGCATTAACAGGGATGGAAGTTGCCTCTCCCTGCAGCCTTCTGTTCAGCAATGCTGCCCTCAAGGTCAGAAAAACTTTGCCTGAGTAAAGACTGAAGGGCTTGTGTAAGTAGTGGGTCTTAGCCAGATCAAAGGTGTTTGAATGCTAGTTTGAGAGCCTTAATTTGGAAAATTGATCACAGCTTCTCAGTGTGAGCTCAAGCAGTCCTTTGTGTTAAAGGCAAGAGAAGGTTTCACCCCACCACATCCATGCCCACGTGCACATAGTCACAGCTCCAAGCATGTTTGAAAATTGACATCTGTGAACCCTGGAAACTTACCCATTTCCAGCATGCATTAGGGTGGTTATTAGTCAGTAATCTGTAAGCCTTTCATCTCCTGTCATGCCTTTCTGTACCTAGCTATGCTCCTCTCCACAAGCTGGCATGCACAGGGGGAAGCATGGGGCAGGACCCAGCCAGGGAGCACTGTCACAAGCAAGTGTCTCTCCTTCAAGATGTCAATTTTCTCTTGGGCATTTACTACCTGAAGAGATCACAGTTGCATAAGAGCCTGAGCTCCCTTCAGTCTCCTTCTCTCAGATCGTTATATCTTTGATAGAACTTCTCATTACTAATAAATTAGCTGCAACAATTGAAGCGCTGTGACACCCAGATTCAGTATGCTACAGACTGGAAATTAAGACTACCTTAGTTGCTAAGACCTATTAGAGTTAAGCATTGCAGTTTCCAATATTTGTCTTTCAGGACTAAGAAAGAGCAGTTTTGCCTCAACTGGTTAAAAGACTAAAATTCCAAAAACCCAATCAAAGTATAAATGAAACACAAAAAACATAGGTTCTTATTTTTGCCCTGAGGAAAAATAGTCCATTACAGGGCAAGATCCTCAGATTTTCTGATTAGCTTTGTTTGCCAATTTAGTTTCTATGCAAATAAAACAGGAGTTCATAGGAAGATCTGTCTCATCTAGTGTTTTCACCTCTTGCAGCCCTCTCTACTGACTTCAATGTTTCAGGAGCTTACTCGAGTGTTCTGCACATCCTTGAAGAAAGCTGCAAGGTTCAGTACTGTGTTTCAGCCCCTCTGTTTACCCAATTAGTTGGTAGTTTCTGTCTGCATTTGGAATCTCAGCTGTTTATGTCATTTCCCAAAATGAACTGCTGTAAGAAGTTCTTTTACAGTTTTCCCTGCTCTTAGTATTAACACTCAAGGTAGGGGCTATGCATGCATGAAGGGCCATAGAACAGTGATCAAGGTAGTAGCATGCTTCTCTTTGTCCAGTCTCCTCTCTACTTTGCAATGGCACTAGTCATGAAGCTCCCACTGGTTACCACAGCTGCTGATGAGGAAAATTCTCAAAGAAGGGACCCACTACACAATGTCTGATGAAATTCTCTAAAATAATGTATGTTTCTTTGCTTTTTTCAGCTTTCTTTTTTTCCATCTATCAATCTATCTATCTATCTATCAATCAATCAATCTATCTATGTATCTATCTATCTGCCTCTAGTTCCCGCCCATTGTGATACTAGGTACAACTATAAAACATGAGTGTAGAGATACAGAGTTGGCTACCTCTTTGACTCTGGGATTAGAAAGAAGACAATCATGGCATGTTGCAGCACCTGAATGCTCTTTAGGTTATTTTTTTTTTCCTCATAAATGTAATTCTTTAGATGAAAACACTTCTGGTGAAGTAAATATTCCTAGGTTGAAGTGTAGTTTAATTTGTCATGGTAAGTGGTATTTGTTCTACATTCACTTCACAATTTAACTTGAATAGATTTACCCTTGAGTATAAAGAACTGAACCTTTTTAAAACCCACTTAGCCTGTGAATAGTTTTCTTTGCTGAGGCATCCATAAATGACAACTAAGCTAAAGTGTTTAAGAACATTTGTCCATAATAATAATAATAATGATAAGTATAATGCTGTGAGCCTTCTGAAAATGTTGTTTGCACAGAGAATAATATTCCCACACCAGGTTTGTCCAATTATTTTGAGAAGAGAGTGTTATTGGCCTGCATAAACTGACTTTAAAAATATTTTCTAACTAATTTTCATGTCCAATATTAAATCATTAATAATAAAAGTAAATAATTAAGGCTATTAAATGCTATAGTGTAAAAAAAAGCCTAATGAAATTCTATTTTTTAATGAGTTTTTCTCATATGGCTTTTGAATTTGCATTTAGACCTTGCATAAGGTGATAAATCAGTATGCTTTCAGCAGCTATTCAGTCACATACCATGGCTTCTAAACACTAATTTCAATCACTGGCTTTAAAGTGTCAAATCTCATGTGATTACTTTCCCGATGTTTAGGTTTTTGAACCATTTTTTTAGACATCACTGAATATAAATATAGGTATGTCAACAGCTCAGCACAATCTATGCTAGAAAACCATTTATCTTTGCTTGTTGAAATAGTTTTTGTAGATATCGATTCATGTTCTTTTTTTAATACAGATTCCTTTTTATGCAGCTACTTCAGCAGTAGACAATAAAGTATGTCCTTAATGGAATAAGTTTGCATATTTCTCTAGATCAGTAGTCTATATAAAATGGATTATTTCAGACTGAGATGCTACTGCCTATTTGTTCTTTGACAGGAAGAAGAGAGAAATAGTAGGCAAATAGCTGGATACATAAAATTTGTGAAGCTCCATGTATTTGCTCCACAAGGGAAAATGAAGCTTTTTGCTGTCATCATGAGTGCTCTGCTAGAGGACCAGCTGAAAAAAATGCTGGATGCACACTGCCCATTTTAAACAGGTGCTAGGTAAATCCTGCTCTGAATGCACCCAATATATGGATTTACATATGATACAAAGCACTTGCACTGCAGTGAATTTTAAAATGGAAGGTTCCTGTTCAGAGCTCTCAGCCGAGTCCCAGTAGATCCTAAACTACTACTGGGACTTTCCACAGATTGTCCCTGTGAACCAGAAGAAATTTAATTTCTTCATATCATTGCTTCCCAACCTTAACCCCACTTCAGCTATGTCATTTAAAAAAAAAAAACATGTGACAACTGCAGTGACTCATTTAATATCCAGTGTTTCTGGTGAATATTTTTTGGGAAAGTAAATAGCCCTTCCTATCTCTCAATGTTATCTAATACTAAACCTGGGGAAATACCTTCACTGCTCTGAATTCATAAACTCCGAAATGCTGAAATACAAGGCTTAAGAGGCTGCTTAACATTACCCTAACTCACAGAACCTCAGACACAGCTCTTAGTCACATACCTTTATGTATTTCTTTAAAAAGAAATAAAATTATTTATTCTTAAATAGTCTGTTGTGATGAATTCTAAGAGTTAAAGGCATCAAGTGTGCTAGCAGTTCTATATGAAGCTTGGTACCTTGTGTATTTCAGGATTATCTATTCCCATAAAAGTAGATTAGAGCACATGGCTAAGATGGCCTAAGCACAATATTTGATCTATTGGTGCTCCAGAAATCATGTTTTTGTGTCATTAACTGTTAGCACTAAATCTGCAGTAGGACCCTTGACCTACGATTTAATAACCCTTAACCTAAGGTTTAATAACACCTATCACAAGCAGTCATTACCATACAGATCTGTTTTGCTAAACTTTGTATAAGGCATTGCAGAAAACAGAAAAGGAACTACTGAGCATCATTCAGTACAGTCTGTGTCTCTTGGCAAATCTACTATGGCACAGTATACTTTACTACACCCCAAAGCTAATATATTCCCACTTCAAGTCCATGGGTATGAAATGACAGCAAGACAAAACTACCACTCCAAACCCTAATTCACAGGCTTTTAAGTGTTCTAGTGTTTTCTTTCTCCATACCATACTCCTACATTTTTGCCATCAAAACTACCTTTTCAAAACTTACTTTCTTCTTGCATGAAACAATGCATGAAACATAAGCATTGCTGTTGACATCCTTACCTTTACAGACGTTTCAAAGTTGTGTATAGTTTCTAGACAAAAGAATCCTATTACTTTTGAGAACAGTTACAATTTTTTCCCCTGTATATTCTTCTGAAATACTATAATCATACATACGTAGCCTAAAATTGAAATAATATATTCAAGGCAATAAAATGTAGTTAAAATATATTGCTTTGTGTAGACTGAAACATTTCAAAATCGTGAATACTGTTCAAAGTATTGTTTTTACTCCACTGAGGAGGGTAACTAAATTTCAAAACCTTAAAAAGTGTTGAAAACTTCATCAAGTAAGAATCCCTTAAAGCATTATGTGTAGCACACAGAGAAAAACCCCAGATGATCCATTACAGTTTCACACAAATGCTGTTAGCACACACCCACTATGCCTCTAGTTAAACTTGGGCAATCTTCCTCCTATGACCCCCACAGAAGTGTGCATTGAGTAGTGAAAATATCTCCTCAACAATACACTAAAAAGGGATTTTTGTCATTGGGACGGATTGAAGGTTTTGACTAAATGAATTACAATTTTGAAAGAAGCTTCAAACTGTACATCAGCAGCACTGTTCATTTGACAGCCTAAGTCATCGTATGTGTCAAGGTGCAGCTCTACAGGATAGATTCAGCTATTTCCACAAATCCCATCCCTTTTCAGAAACATGTTTTGTTTGACAGTTGAAGCTCCCAGAGGAAGACTCTGGTGAAGACAACTACACACAACAATGTAGGTGCTTACAAGTGAAGAAAGAAGGATGTTTTTTCTGAGGAGAAAGTTATAAGACAGTCTTCTCTTTGGATACTTGGAGTCACATTAGCACCTTGCTGCTCATGACCTTAGCACACTCATACCATGTTTAAACTGAAACATTCATGAAAATGTCAGATTGATAAGACTGAAAACTTTTATATGTGGTGTATTCACACACTACATGGAAAGAGTCAGAGAAATATGAGATAGTGTAATCAAAGCTCCTGTACATCCCAGACTCTCGTAAGGCTGTTGGAGAAAACTAATCCAAACTCAGTAAATTTTTTTGAAAAGACAAGTTTGGTGCATAAAGGGACTTTGGTTCAGTGTTGTAAAGCAGAGTACCAGTCCATGATTTTCTATATTCCATAGAGATTAATTCACAAACACCATCACCTTGCAGAGTAAGCTAGATAGTTTCTTCAGAAAGAGAAACTGGGAGCAGCTGAAGACTACCTAGCAGTAAACTCTAGACCTTACATATATTGGGTGGAAACTGCTCTGCACTGCTTATCTTGTAGAATTTGGAACATATTCTGTTACTGATAAAAGGTAGTGTTGACGTAACCACAAGACAGAGTGGATAGAAGACAGGACATATCATGTTGTTAACAATTTCTGCTTCAAGTAGAAATTAACTGAGATATTCTTAGATGATACTAGGTGATATATGTTATGGATAAAGAGAAGGGAAAAATACAGAAGGAACCTAACACTGCTATTAAGGAATATGCTTTCTTGGCCCATAGTTGACTTATTTTTATTCTGATATGTGTAAAAAGATACTCTAGTCAGAATTCATAGAAAAAATATTTTCATAGCACACTAGCCTACTGTATTATATGTCTGCTAACTTAAATATGGTGATACGAAGGAGACAAAATGGGAAATACAGAGCCAGATTTGCCCAAGGTTATTTTATCTAGCCAGTAAGCTATGTTAACACCTTTTATTGTAGCTTTGTGCAAATATGTTCACACTCTCAAGCACCAGTCACTCTTCTTGTTTAGCTTAGGGTACCCAGCTCAACCTAGCCTGTAGAGAACATATATGTGGTTTATTACATATTGATAAAGATACCTAGGAACATAACAAAAAGTATCTGAAAATCTCTTAATGTTGAACTGTGTATTGGAGGGGGAAAATTTTTCGCTTCTGAAAATCACTGCTTCTCCCTAAACCCAAAGTAAGTACATTCAGGGACCTATTCAAATCCTAACTTCATCAACATAGGTGATCGGTAATAATTCATTGTGATAACTGAAAAGTTGTGGTCCTGACGTGGTGTAATGGCACAGATGAGACCTCAAGAAGACTGGTTACCTGATTGTGCCCTTTTCCTGTAATTTGACTTTTAATAAGTTGCTCAGCTTCCAAAGATCTTCCTTCTTGACTTTTGTATATCCTGTGATATACACTGAGAATTGCCCAACATCATCTGCCTTTCTGTCTGTTTTTACTATCAACTTTACGCATAATAGGCCCAATTCATGTTGAACCACTTCAAGGACCTTCAGACAGCTGTTACCTTAGGGCGTTCCTTAAGTGTAAGGTGATAGCTTTTCCCCAAGTACCTACATTTATAATAGATTTCATTCAGAATAGGCTCCTTTATAGTTTCAAAAGGGAGTGCCCCAGGAGGAAAAAATTCAATGTTCAAGCACTTACTCCCAGAACTACATCTTTTACATTTCTTACAATGGTTTTGATTGAATGGGAGACTGAATCTAAGCTCCACTTTATAGTAAACGCCCTCACCACTAGGCTGGAGAGTCAAATTTATTCTGCTCCCTCTTTCTCTCACACAGTGAACAGGAAGCAGAGATAAGGTTCCTTATCCAGGTTGCTTTGTTATTGAAGTCCTCTAAACCGGATTTGGATCCCGTCCAATAGCAAAAAGCACTGAACCCTGGGTCTTCCACATACACAGCAAGTGCTCTCCCTACTGATGATTTTGCAAAATTGGATGCCTGTTGTCTCTGAATTTCTCCTAAATAAAAACAGCAGATTTCAGACTTTATGCTTCCATTTCTGTGAGAGCTCCATTAGCCTAGTGGTGTGTGATATATTTTCTGTAATTTTAGAGATGCTCTATTTTTCACCATCTTTCCTTAATAGACTCCAGAAAGAGGAAAAAAGCCTTTTCTGCCCAGAACAAAAATAATACAAGTTAGGAAGAGTCATCTTTCTGATTTCATAGCTCCCTGTTCGAGAAGAAAGAAGAAAACTAGGGTAGTCACCTCACTGGGAAGCAATGTAACACAGTTGTTCAGGTTCGGATTAGATGTTAAGAAAAAAATTTTTACTGCAAGAGTTGTCAGGGCCTGGAACAGGCTGTCCAGGGAGGTGGTTGAGTGACCTTCCCTGGATGTGATTAAAAAAAGGGTAGATGAGGTACTTAGGGAAATGTTTTAGCATAGGACAGGAACAGTTGGACTTTATGATCTTAAAGGGCTTTTCCAAACTTTTAATTCTGTGATTCTGTGATAATAATACTAACAGCTTTTGCCTTTGGGCAATCAGTTACGTTGGACAGTGCATCAGTGTTTCATATGGAGATGCACTCAAGTTCTTCTACTGTATTTCCATCCTTTACAGTAATGTATATGCCCTCACATGTGTCTGTATTACCATGAGAGCTGAAGAAGGAGAGAGTATTTCATTAGCACTGACACATAAGATGATATCTTTTTTCACAAATAGCAGAATAAAA